>PVKE010000772.1:0-123998 GCA_004027555.1 Craseonycteris thonglongyai | reverse complement strand
TTCCCTCCCTCTCTCCCTCCCCCCTCCTCCCCCTCCCTCCGGCAATCACCAAGCTATTGAGTGTGTCCATAGGTCTCTGTGTCTTTGTTACTTTCACTTTTATATTCCACCTATAAGTGAGGTCATGTGTTTCCTGATTCTTTCAGTCTGACTTATTTCGCTTAATAAGATGGTCTCTAGGTCCATCCATGTTGCCAGAGTACCCGCATGTTCATCGCAGCACTGTTCACAGTGGCCAGAACATGGAAACAACCAAAATGCCCTTCGATAGACGACTGGATAAAGAAGATGTGGTACATTTACACAATGGAATACTACTCAGCGACAGAGACTCTTAACGGGAGGCGTGGAGGTGACGGGGCAGAGGGAGAAGTCGGGGAAAGGGACCCCAGTTCTATGAGCAAGGGCAGCCCGGTGGGAGCCGGAGGGCTTCCGTTTGGGGTACGTTGACCTTGCTGTGCCCTTTGGACCCCAAGTCGGGAACTCTGGGCAGAGGCCCGGCTTAGGTCCAGTTGTGGGGGTCATCGGTGCAGGGCGATTGTGGGAAATGAGTGAGAATTGGCAGGGACAGCAGGAACGAGGGAGGAGGAGCAGGGGCTTAGGACCATGCTCCCGGAACAGCATGCCCCGCCCCCGGAACAGCATGCCCCGCCCCCCAGGCCCTTCCTCACCAGGTGGGCACTTACCTCTTGGTTCTGCACAGGCCTTGGGCACTGTGGCACCTGTCAGCGCAGGCAGCCACAGCCTAAGTGACTGCCCCCGCGGCGCCCTTGCACGGCACCCGGCCTAGCATTTCACATATAGTAGGTGCTCAATGAACTCCTGTAGCTTGACTGATCCATTGCTTGAGACAGCGTGCCAGGCCTCAGGCATCCCCACGAAGGGCCCCGAAGGCGGCATCCACAGCAGGGCCTGGGGTCACCCTAAGTCACAGGTCCTGTTTCCCGACCCTTGAAGGCAATGACTGTGTTCATCTGAACAAAAATCCTCCACTTGGCAGGTCGGTAAATATTAACAGAAGGGAAATACTGGGTGACACCTCCCTCCAGCTCTCCAATTAATTCTCTGTTCTCTCAAGAAATACAAACAAATCCACATATTTCAAGGCAGGCCTCCCACTTGCACCAAAGAGGGTGGATTCCAGGGGTGACAAGTACCCAGTGTTCTGGCTGGATTTAAATCAAGTGCTTTCCCACAATCCCTCTTTCTCGGACACTGTGGCCAGCAGTGGCCCTAACTCGGCGGCCTTTGTTGCCGACACCCTTGTGCGGGACGGCTTCTCCCAAACGGATTTGGGGCTCTGAGCTCATCTGCATGAAACCTCAGCTGGTTTGCAACCAAGAGCCTTGCAATTGGTGTGTCCCTGAAATCTCTGCCGGCTGCCGCAACTCAGCCTGTTGGAGGTGTGGGCGTTTTCCTAAAGCACCGTTTAAAAGCCGGCGAGATGATTTATTTATCGAGGACTCACTGCTGCCTTTGCAATTTGTCCTTGCCCTGGAAGAGCTTCTGGTGGGTACTGCTAATAGCCTATCACAGACTAAATGTCACCCTTCTGTGAGAGCCTAGGATTTGAGAACTAAAGGGGCCACGTGGGAACCCACCTAGGTAGCTCCCCACGGCCCCTCCTTTGACAGACCAGGAGCACAAAGCTGAGGAGGGACCCAGCCAGGGGCAGCTGGGTTCCCTGGTGTGTGTTCTCTCCTGGGAAACGAGTAAAAACCCATGTGGACTTTCCACCCGGAACCAGAGAGCTAGCCGTTGGCCTGTCAGGGCTGGCCAAGGTCCCAGCTCTTTTTCTGTCCCCAAGGCAGAGGTGACATTTCCACCCAGCTGAGCTGAGTCACCAGGGAATTTTCCAGGTGAAGATGGTAATTACCAACCCAGGCGAGCCCAGAGTCCCTTAGTCCCTTGCGGAGGCAGCTCTGAGCTGCCGATTTAGAAGCTGGGCTCTCGGTACATATGTGTGTGTCCCCAAAGCCCATTTGTAGAGTGTGTGGAGAGTCCCGCACACTCCAGGTGAATGACGAACTGTGGACGTGCATTAAAGTAAGAACGAAGACTGTTCCACGTTTGTGCACTCCTGCCTCTGACCGACAGATGTTCTAAGAGCCTGCTATCGACGAGGGTCTGTGCAAGGCACACACACTGGGGACAAAACCCCAGCTCTTTCTGAGGCGTGTACTGTTCCCTCCTGATACCCATGGGGTGGGCAGTCCCACAACCTCCATTGAAAAGACAAAGAACCTCGATTTTTGGATGCTCCAGTCACTTGGTTTTTCCTCCTAAGGAGTTGGTAGTTTAGGCAAGTCGAGAAATACGAAACAAAGGCAGAGGGTCTCAGGTAAGACGGTCTGCACAGGGTCATGGGGCAAAGCGAGTGGTCAGGGAAACCTTCATTCAGTCATTCAACAAACACTGGATTCAGGGCGAGGTAATCCCATTCCGGATGGGTTCTGCCCAGAATCCCGTTGCCCACACACTTCTGGGGCTAATTTGCTGATGTCCCAGGCGAGCCCCTCACCTTGCCGGGTCTCAGTCGCCCCTTAGGGTGACCACAGTGGTAACCCGTCAACGCTGTGGACAAGGATGTCGTGAGAATGACGTGATGTGATCTGCAGCATGTGGGCTTCCCGGGCAGTGGGTGCAGGTTTGGGCCCTGTGATTTATTCCCAGCTCTGGTCTGGCGCTTGGGAACTCCTCCCCGCCCTGCTTCGGAAGTATGTGCCACATCCGTGGGTTGTCATGCGCGTTAATGATCTGGTGGAGGTTCTAAATGACCACTTACTTTGGCTAGATCACTTTACAGAAAAGAAAAGGGCGTTATCACATCGCAGTTAAACGCATGCACGTAAACCTGCAGAAGATGAAGAGAAAAACAGCTCCAGCCAAAGAATAAAGGACATTTCAGAAAAAGCGGAAGAGGTAGCCACGAAAACCAATTGGTATCTAAAGCGATCACACATCTGGTGCCCTAACTGCTGGCTCCTGGGTTGTTTCAGGTATGTGCACACCAAGCCAGGTAAGGGGCCCTGTGGCAGGGAGCAAAAGGTTTGACCTTGGGCAGGCGGCTCTTAATCTCTCTGTGCCCCAGTTTTCTCATCTGTAAAGTGGGATTACAATAACATCTAATTGAAAGTGATGAGAAGAGACTATGAATTCATATGCCTAGGCTCTAATAGTGACTCCCAATTTGTAGCCATGATCCTTAAGGGTCACAGCGGAGGAAGCAAAAAATCGATACAGAACAAATAGGGGCTTAGAGTGAATTGCATCTTGTTGGACAAAAAAAAATGCTTCCCTTTAAATGTTCCTGTCTTACTTGTTTCCAAATCCTGACCCTGTCATCTCATCAAATGATGGATCATGAAGACAGACGGTGGCAAGGGTGCAAGTGGTTACTGGAGCCGGGATTTGCAGCGTTTGCGACCTCTGGGTTGTAAACATGGCTGATCTGTGTGCTGGCCAAGTGCCACGAGGCAGGCAGTAACCCGGGCCTCAGCGTGTCCGCGGTGACATGAGCTTCCGTGCCCTCGTTGCCCTGATCCACCCCCTGACTTTAAACGGGTGTTTCTGCTTCTGTGCCCTGAGGGCGTCCCCAAGCCCTTACCAGAGCAGGGAGGCAGGGGTGGGGTGGGGGGCTTCTCCAGGGGGAACTGCTCCCGGGGTTGTGCAGCTGCTTTGCCAACGCACAGGAAGCCCTTCCTGAGAGCTTCCCACACGAGGTCAGCCCTGGGCCCATCTGGTGCGGTGCAGGAAGCGGAGAGCCAAGTGGCGCTCTGGGTTTTGTGTTTTGTGAAGGGTTTACTACAGCAGAGGCGGCACTGGGGAGTCGGGGACGCGCAGGCGTGCAGCTGGACACTCTGTGGCTTTGAATTCCAGCCCCACTCTTGGCCTCACTGCTACTCTTTCTTCTGAGCCGCAGTTTTCACATCAATAAACGAGGGGTGACTGTCACCGTGTCTAGGCTGCAGGGTTGCTATAAGGGTTAGAGATCGTGTTTGCGGGACCTGACCCACAGAGCTCGCGTGGAATCAGGCTCCCTTAACACTAGGCTCTGGCGGTCCCCGATCAAGGTTATTAGTGATCCATGCGGTAATGCCACTGCTAATTAGTAACACATATTGAGGGTACATCCATCCCAGCAAGCACTCTGCTGAGTGTTTCGCAGGATGGTTCATTCCCTACGACAGCAACCGGGGCTCACGTGGTCCCTCATGTAAGTCCCGTTTCAGAGACGAGGAAGAAGGATCAGAGATACTATGCAACCTGCGCAGCGTCATGCTGGTGAATGGTTGAACTTGAGTCTGGGTCTGCGGTTCTTCCCCCAGCTCCTCTTACGCAGCACAAGTATGCTCAAGGGATACGGGGGTCTGTCAGACAACTAGCAGAGCTATTCACTGTTTCCCCAGGTTGGTCTATGCTTTCTCCTATTTGTCTTTCTCATGGGCATCAGTTCTTCCACCTGCCCGCCCTCCATTTTTTTTTAATAAGATTTATTTTGATTGTTTTTGACAGAGAGAGAGATACAGAGACAGAGAGAAGGGGGAGCGCCCAGAACAGTCTCCATAGTTGCACAGCATTGGTTTTTCCACATAGTTTCATTCCACAGGTGGGCGCGGGGCTGCACAGGGCAGGGACTGGGCCGGGGTCTCACCCCGGTGAGAACCAACTGGGGGCACTCCCCAGCTCAGCACATGGGTCCTCACAGGCCAGCCTCGGTCCCCAGAGCTGCAAAGTGAGAGCTTAACCCACTGAGCCATCTCGGCTTCCCCTCAAAAATATGACAAGCAACTCATTTTGGATGCATAGCACATAACACATCTTTTAATATCTGATAACATGTGTTATAACCAAACTGATGGCTTAAACATTATGGCTTAACATTAGTCACGTACACATGTGCAGCAAGTCATGACTTTGAACCGTGGCACCCAATATATGTAACCATATTCAATTATTGTTTGTATCTTTCAGATCAGCCACAACCTCCACAGGGTGAAAGAGAAGACTAATCAAAGCTGCCCTTCAGAACCTATTTTAAATGTATCATGGTAAAGTTAAGGAAATTGAATGTATAGCTTATCAATAGCTGTGTAACAAAGTACCCCAAAATGTAGAAGCTTAAAACCACAAGTTTATTTGTTTTTGTTTCTAAGTCTCTGGTCTGGCAGTTTGGGCTGGGTGCACGTGACAGTTCTCCCGGCCCCTCTGCACTGGGCTGGGTGGTCTAGGGCTGCCTCACTCACACGTCTGGCAGATGGCAGCTTGTTGGCTAGAGTGCCTCAGTTTTCTTCCATGTGGCCCCCTCAGTAGGCCACCTTGGGCTCATTTAAAAGTGTGAAAAGAAAATCACACGGCCTCTTAAGGCCTCGGCTCAGAAGTCGTGCACCGTGACACATTTAAGCTACAAGATCTGTCCAAATTCGAGGGGTGAATAACTAGATTCCGTGTCTTGTTGGCAGGTGTGTCAAAATCTTGGTGGTCATGTTTAGTCTACCACACTAAGCACAACCCGCATCCCCAAAGATGTCTTTAATACAAGTATAATCCCTTTTGTCTCTCCCTCCCCTCCCCTGACGCCTATGCCCTTCTTAGACTTTTAATAATACCTTCTCATTTCACATTCTCCAAAGCTTTATTCAATCACTTAACAAATATTTTATTATGTGCCAGGGATCCAGAAGTGAACAAAACAAGGTCACTGCTCTAATGAATCTAATGTTCTAGTGGAGGGAGCAGGCAGTCAAGAAATAAACAAGTACATATTGTGAGGCTGTGGTGAACAATGGTTCTTTGGGCAACAACAGAGCAGAGTGAGAGCGTGGGGGATGCATGTGAAAGGGTGGAGGGTGGTGGGTGGTTCCTTTATATACAGAGTAATCAGTTGACATCTCATCAGGGGACATCTTCAGGCTTGAAGGAAGTGAGAAGGTCCAACCAAGCAGAGGGGGAAGAGTTCCAGGTAAAGTCACTAGCTAGTGCAAAGGCCCTGAGGCCGACACCCAGAGACACAACTCCTTACAATCTTAAGTTTAAAAAAACAGTCGTAATAGCTTTCATTAAAGAACAACAGAAAGCATTAAGTAGGGTAAACACCCTTACTTAGCAAAAACAGTTTATTTTATCTGATTCTGTGATAATGAGAGCCAAATTAGAGTTTCTGAGACAGGGATGGTGGGTCACCTTGGTGAGCTTCAGGGAGTGCACCTTTCAGAAGGTGTCTGTGCCGACCTATCCTGCCTCCTGGCTTGTGACGAGGACTGAAGTGATAGCATAAAAATGAAAGTCCCTCTGTGGCTGGTTTTACTTCTCACAAGTTCCCCAGTGATTTTTGTTTTTTAAAGACACAAATCAGCTATCACTTTCTGCCTAAACCCTTCCGAGGGTACCTGCTGCCTGATACACCGGGCAAGGAAGGACGACTACGAGGCCCCTGTCTGCATTTTTTACCCCTTCCAACGACCCCTACCCGCCCCAAATGCTCCAGTTGTAACCAAACCGGCTTCTTCAGACGCTCCCCAGCCTGGTGATTCCCAGGCCCCGGGGATCCTCCTCCCATCACTCAAGATTCAAAACGCAGGGCAGCAGCGCATGGGGTTAATGGCCCCACGTGGGTGCCCTGCTGATGCCCAGGTAGATAATCTGTCTATCACCAGCTGACTTAGATTTATTTTTATTGTTTTTGACTGAGATACAGAGACAGAGACAGAGACAGAGAGAAGGGGGAGAGCCCAGAACAGTCTCCATAGTTGCACATCACTGGTTTTCCCACATAGTTTCATTCCACAGGTGGGCGCGGGGCTGCACAGGGCAGGGACTGGGCCGGGGTCTCACCCTGGTGAGAACTGAACTGGGGGAGCTCCCAGCTCAGCATATGGGTCCTCACGGGCCGGGGCTGGGATTCGATCCTTGGACCTCGGGGCTGCAAAGCGAGCGCCTAACCCACTGAGCCCTCCGGCTTCCCTCACCAGCTGACTTATAAAGCCCCTTGCAGACCGTCTTCCAAGAGCAGGTCTTATACAGTACACCCGCCATTAGCTACGATGCCATTGAGGCAAATCCCGGGGCCTCCGTTGCTCTATCTGCAGAAACCCAGGACCTAACTGCTCCGCCTGAGCACGAAGCCTGAGGCCACCAGCCGCGCCTGCGCGCTGCCTGCGCCCGCCCGTCCCGAAGCCCCGGCCTGGCGTTCCCGGCGCGGTTTCGGGAACAAGAGCCCGTGCTGCGCATGCGCGGGCGGCGGCACGCACGCCGCGGCCTCTGGGAGGCGGGAGCTCGGGACGCGACCGCGCCGGGCGGGCGCGCGCAGCAAGGGGCGCGCGCACTCCCGCCGGCCGCCGCGCACGCGCGGCCCGCGCCGACGCAGCACGACCCCGAGGGCGCGCGCCCGCCGCCGCCGCCGCCGCCGCCGCCGGGACGGGACCGCTGTGCGCCCGCGGCGTGAAGCGTGGGAGGGATCGCGGCCCGTCCGCGCCGTCGCCCGGGCGTCGTCCGCCGTTGCCTCCCCGCGCCGATCGCTGTGCCAGTGAGTGCGGGGCCGGGGTGCGGGCGGCCGGCGGGCCGGCTCCGGGAGCTGGCGGTTGGCAGGGCCGCGGCCCGAGGGCGCAGGGCCGCGCGGAGCCGGACTCGCCGGTCCCGGCCACAGACGCGACGGAGGCCGGGGGCTCCCCGAGGCCGTGGGGGAGTCCGTGCGGAGATCGGGGTTCGGGGAGGCCGGGGGGGAGTCCGTGCGGAGATCGGGGTTCGGGGCGGCCGGGGGCTCCGGGAGGCCTGGGGCTCCCCGAGTCCTTGGGAGAGTCCGTGAGGAGATCGGGGGTTCGGGGCAGATGGAGAGGCCGGGGGCTCCGGGAGGCCTTGGGGGAGTCCGTGCGGAGATCGGGGTTCGGGGCGGCCGGGGGCTCTGGGAGGCCGGGGGGGAGTCCGTGAGGAGATCGGGGTTCGGGGAGGCCGGGGGCTCCCCGAGTCCTTGGGGGAGTCCGTGCGGAGATCGGGGGTTCGGGGCAGATGGAGAGGCCGGGGGCTCCGGGAGCTCGGGGGGAAGTCCGTGCGGAGATCGGGGTTCGGGGAGGCCGGGGGCTCCGGGAGGCCGGGGGTTCCCCGAGTCTGTGGGGAGGCCGGGGGCTCCCCGAGTCCGTGGGGAGGCCGGGGGCTGCGGGGAGGCCGGGGCTCCGGGAGGCCGGGGGCTCCCCGTGTCTGTGGGGAGGCCGGGGGCTCCCCGAGTCCGTGGGGAGGTGGGGAGGCCGAGGGTTCGGGGGGGGCCTGGGCTTCGGGAGGCCGTGGGCTCCCCGAGTCCGTGGGGAGGCCGGGGGCTGCGGGGAGGCCGGGGCTCCGGGAGGCCGGGGGCTCCCCGAGTCCGTGGGGAGGTGGGGAGGCCGAGGGTTCGGGGGGGCCTGGGCTTCGGGAGGCCGTGGGCTCCCCGAGTCCGTGGAGAGGCCGGGGGCTCCCCGAGTCCGTGGGGAGGCCGGGGGCTCCCCGAGTCCGTGGAGAGGCCGGGGGCTCCCCGAGTCCGTGGGGAGGCCGGGGGCTCCCCGAGTCCGTGGAGAGGCCGGGGGCTCCGGGGGGCCGGGAGGTTCGGGCCGATGGAGAGGCTGGGGGGCCCCGGGGGGCCCCCACCGGAGCGGGCCAAGTATCTCAAAAACAAAAGGGGCGAGAGAGGAAGAGGAAGGCGGAGGACGAGGGAAATCCGCGGGGACGCAGGGGGACCCGGAACGGAGACTCACCGGTGCGCGGCGGGGCGGGGTGGGGGCGCCAAGGGCTGCGGGCGGATGAGCCTGGAACCCGCGCTGGGGTGGCCCGGGCAGCCCCCCGCTGCTGGGGTCAGGTGTTGTGGGGCGCCGCGGACTTGGTGTGGTGCATTGTGCCTCCCAAGTTGTCCTGCGCCCCAGCCCCCGGCTCGGCCGCTGCGCAGTTAGGGGGGACCCCTGCGTGCTGTCTCAGCGCCTTTCCCAGCCCCCACTCTTCACGGGTGCATGGGGCTGGGGTGGGGTGTGTGGGTGTATTTGATTACAGGATTTTGTAGCTTAATGCACGAAGGGTAAAAAAAAACACAAAAAAACTATTTCTGAGCCATTTTCAACAGTGTCTCATTCTCGCACGGTTAGCCTGCAGCTGGGTTTGGGGCAGTGCGACCGATAATCGTCATATTGTAGTAATTATGGGAACTGGCTGAAATACTGCTAAGCTGAAGGCGATGTTAAGAGTTTGGGGTTCTGTGTGTAAGACGGCCCTCATTGGGACTTTTACTTAGAAGGTAAATATTTTCATGGTTGGAAAAACAGACTGGCCATGACTACTTAAAATGAAATACAGAGCCTTCCCCTTTATATTTATTTGTAAAATGGGTAGTGAAAACAGTCTCTTCTTTAAAATGACACAGCTGAGCACTCTTGACAGTTGTCCCACCTTGAAAACCTCTGAAAAGTAGGAAAGTGTGTGGATTGAAGTGACCAAAGACATGTGAAGTAACGTTCACCCTGTTTTTGTTAAGGTACAGGGTAGATAATATTTTTATCCAGTTGTATTGTTGAGTTAATTTTTAAAGCCCTGTAATATTTAAACACGTGAAACTTTTAAAGGAAGTTTGTGTTTCAGTATCTTTGTGAGCACGTTTGTGACTGTCCTTGGAGGGGAAGAACTAGCAGAGCCTACTTACTGTTAGTGTCTTTTGAATGCTTTTGTGGACTAAATGGAGCAAAAATGGGAAGGTCAAAAACATAAATTCTCTAAAGAATTTCAGGTCATTATCAAATGATCCAATGTAATAATGAACACTGCAAACAATTGTTTAAAACACACGCCCCTTTTTAAAAGAACCCACTACGACATGAGACTTTAGTACATATAGGCACTGACTGAATAGAACAGGCATCAGATAGCAAGTCCTCGGATAGATGAAGACACTGATCCGAAACTTAATATTGACGGTTTGTTTGGGCAAATGCTGGGATTCCTGGAGGAGCTGTGACTTAAGCCGCTCTTGAGACTGGCAGTTCACCGAAAGTGGCGTTGGTGGTAGATGAGGAGAGTTCCATGGTGCGACAGTGAAGATCATCAAGGCGTTTGTGACCAATTGTTTCTGTAACACGCCGTGCCCGCGATTGGAAGTCACAGAACTTCATCTCCCACTTCTCAAAACGAGGTTCTTCAGCTAGTCAGATAATTTTCTTGGTCAGAAATTGGAGAAATTGTGTAAATAATAAAATTATATTTTTAAAGCTAGCCCCTTTAAAAATGACTGATTAGCTCCTGCAGAAGAAATTCACACACACACACACACACAGATACTATATGAGTTAGAGAAGTAGGATCTTAGTTCATATCTCTATGAGGAGTTTATGGAAACCTTTTTTCCTGTATTTTAACCCTTACACACACACACACACACACACACAGATACTATATGAGTTAGAGAAGTAGGATCTTAGTTCATATCTCTATGAGGAGTTTATGGAAACCTTTTTTCCTGTATTTTAACCCTTTTAGTGCTACAGGCCCATATATTGGCTTTTGCACCTTGGGCGAAAAGTGCACCGGGCCAATGTATCGGCTCATACATAGACCATTAAATTACCCTTCGCATTTCTCTCTAGTACCGCTAGCAGAGGGTAGCACTAAGAGGGTTAAGACCCTCCTCCCCCCCTTTTTTTTTAAGATTTGTTTGAGAGGTGAGAGAAAAGGGGGAGAGCCCAGAGCAGTCTCCACAGCTGTACATCATTGGTTGTGACATGGTTTTATTCCACGCAGGTGGATATGGGGCCATGCGGGGCAGGAACCAAACTGGGAGCCTCCTGCATGGGATGCGGGAACCACAGGGCTCATCGGTTACCAGTTGTGCCCAGTTCAGCACACTGGCTTACACTGGCCAGAGCTGGGGCTCGATCACTGGACCTCACAGTTGCAAGCAACCGAGCACTCAAGCTGTTGAGGTATCCCTGCATCCCCTATATTTTAAGATATCTAAATTTTGAGAAGAAATTAAAAATTGTTTTAAGGGTAACAAAAGATACGATTCAAGTATTACTACAATATGTGGTTTACAGACAGAAGTAGGAGATGGATGTTTTTGTCTAAGTGGCACTGTGCCCACTCTTTCGCAGCTGGAAGCCTCAGAGAAAAATACTAGTGGCAGCACCACAAAATTTACTTGCTTTTAACAACGTGAAAGTGTTTCCTTACAAACTTTATATTAAAATAATTCTACCTAAATCTTACTGTACGTCATCATTTACTATAAACTTTTTTCAGAACAAGAAAAACGACTTAAGTTATACCTTTGAGTATTATCCAGTGAATGGGGAAGAAGTGTAACATTACTGGGTACCGTTGTGGGTACATGTGTTGTTGGTAGGTGTCACTGCCTTTTTACAGATGAATTAAATCTGGGAGAGGCTCTGTACGCTTTAAGTTACATTTGTTAACCACCATATGCCAGACCTGAGCTGAGTGCTTTAGCGCCTTTATTCCTCACAAGAACTAGAGTTATAGGGCTACTCATATCCTCATCTTATAGAAGAGACACTGCACATTTAGAGTTAGAGTCACTTGCCCTGGATCTCTCAGCCCAAAAGTGGCAGCAGGTGCTGTTTGGCCAGGCCTGAGGGTCTCAGCAATGCATACTCCTAACTGGAAAAGCGGCATTCTTTATTATTTTAACCTGGTCTTCTGAAGTAGCAGTAAACAGCGTGTAAGAGTAATTACCGTGTCTGGGAAAAGTTAGAATTATCATTATCTTCTGTTCGAATCTGATACTTTCATATCATGAAGTTCTGATCTGGCCAACATAGTGTAGATAAACATTTTAATGAATATTCCAAAATTGCTTAATTATTTAAAATTAATTTAGAATTAGTTAAGTAAAAGTGTATAGTGCATGGGACAGTGATTGACACTTCTAATTTGTCAAAGCACATACATTAGTAACTTCCACATTTAGAGTTTTTTCATCAGTGACTTTCTTTTGAGGTCGGTGTTGTGGGAAACAATGAGTAACATAGGGAAAAACAAATCGCACATTTGTCAGGTTATAGGCCCCTTGTAAGCCTTGTATTTATCATCTGTAACTTGCTGCTCTAAAAGTGTTTCTGAAATGAATATGCTCACCAATTTAGAAGTTTCCATTCTCCTTTTGTGTGTTGACATACTCTCTCTACTCCTTTATTTGGGGCCAATGGGTCAAAACTGAGGCTTAGAAGAACCTCAGAAGTCATGTCTGTGGGCTGCCTGTGCCTCTGATCACTCTCTGCCTCCATGTTCTGTATCAGAAATCCTGCTATCTGTCTGGTGGCTTGCATTCTGTGTGACCATGGGTGCTTGTGCTGTCTACTCATGGCTAAAGCACCACACACTTGTGTTCGCTGGACTGAAGAAAGAGCTTAGACGGTCTTGTGCATTCTATATTTTTAGTGGATTGTGTATCTTCTCATGGGAATTTAAGCACCATGAGGGCAGAAACTTTGTTTTTCATACTGTTGCATCCCAGTGTCTGACATAGTAAACACTTGCTGAATGAAGAGAACCCAAGAATATTGGTTATTGGAGAACTGCTATTGCATCAATAGGCTGTCTGCTGCTTTGTTTGCCTTGGCAAAGCACCTCCCTTAAAGACCACACAGAACTTGAAACCAGGGAGGAACTTGGATTATCTGTGTTTTCACCATTGTCTGCTTATTTTAGGGTATTAGTATCATCACACTTGGGCCAGGAAAAAATATTGTTCTGCCCCTTTACAATTTTGAGAAAAAAAAAAAAAAAATTTTTTTCCCCCCTAGAAATCGTTTTTGTGTTCATCAGGACTCATTCTAAGTTCTGAAGACTGAAAATTGTTCAATGTGACACTGAATGAGTGGGATTTGTAAAAGAACCTTGATGACCATCCCAGAAGCTCTCATGTACTTTTACTACCAGCTAGATTCACTGGGTGCTATACACGGGCTGTGCATTATTATGCCCTGAAACCAATTGGAAAAAACCCTTCTTCCTAATGCTGCAATGCCGGGTAAGCAGTACGCTCGCTTTCCTTGCCTGCCACGCTGTCTTTCAGAGAAAACAGTTTTGAGAGTGATGGGTCACTTCCATTCACTTAGGTAAGGACACACACACTTCATTGAGCTCCAGGTAGTTTGCAGTGCGGTTCTCAGTGCAGTCACAGGATGGCAGCATCAGGATCACCTAGAACTGAGAAGTAACCGCTCCGCTCCACCTCTAACCTGAGTCAGGCTCTAGGGGTGGGGCCCGCAGTCTGTCTGACCCTGTTGCCCAAGAGCTTTTGGTGCCTGCTAGTATGGTATCTGTGAACCACTGCTTTGGAGTGTTTTAGAAGAAATGCAAGTGGTAGCCAGCAAAAGTCAGCCCTAAAAGGCAGAAGGGTGTGTGTGGTATCTTTTGGACTTAGATTTGCTAATGAGATTGCCTGCACTTCCATTTTTAGAGTCTTAGAAAGACACCACCAACTACTTTTGTTGAGGGATTTTGAATGTTTTATGCTGAGACCACTTTGTTTGGAATCTTGGTTTGGATTTTAAATGGACAGTTTTATGTTGAAATAGTTGGTGTGGCTCCTGGACTTAGGGCGTGAGTGTGTGCATGTGAGTGCGTAAGGCACATGTTCCCTCGTGGTTTTGTCTTGGTGCTGAAAAGTTGGCTAGCTTATGCTCAAGTCAGGGTGGTTGCCAAGTCTTGGGGTGACTAATGAAACAGTATTGTGTGGATTGACTTTCTGCCTAGCGTGAAACTCATATCTAATATGTTTTGTTTTGTGCTTTGTCCTTTACTTTTTCCCTAAGAAGAAGGCTAAATAAAAGTTACACACTGTACAAAGATGAGAATGGTGATGTGCCTCTCAGCTGTTAATATTATGTCACACTAACTTAGATGCCCTGATTGGCAAACAGGATATTGTAGGTGAGGGACCAGGACTCTGTATTATCCTTTCCCTGTATCTTTGGGTCCCCCACAGCTTCCTCTTCTACCAGAGTAGGTGGGTCAGTGATTCTTTAGCTTTGGAAGACCAGTCTTTCCTCCTGCTGAGGTCCTGAAGGGAGACAATGGCAAAGACTAATGTAAATGACTATTGGGGGGTGGGTCTCTGCATGTATCACAGTTGTTGCAAAGATAGAAGAGAATTAGGGATAGAAAGATGGAATTCCGTATAATTTTAAAAGTGAAAAGGAAGTTTCCATGTGAATCCCTGTGCCCATCTCCCTGTGGACTCGCCCCTCCCCGCCCCCCACCTACCTGTGATCAGACTTTCCGTCAATTGCACAGCTCTGTGATGGCAAAAACGTAGAAGTGAGCTGGTAGGAAAGTGCCGTCTGAACAATGTCTTTCTCCTTCAAATTGGTCGAGTGAAATTAAAGTTATGGTTCATAGCCAGTTATAGGCTATGACGCCCATTACACATATCAGAGTGCCTGGCCCAGAGTGGCTTCTCAGTGCAGGCCAGCAAATGGTTCTGCTGTTGCCCCTCACTAAACCATAGGCTCCCGCGTTGACCAGTCTTCTGTCTGATTACTGCAGCCCCTCTGGCCTTGTGTGTCTTTCCTGCCCGCCCCTTCTGGTGGTTTCTGTAGTATTACCGCTTTGTGGTTTTAAATAGCCTTTTCCTGTTTATAATGAGGTTGCACATCTTTTTATACAGTTACTGGCCATTTGGCCATTCACTGTTTCATGAAGTGCCCATATGTTGCTATTAGGTTTTAAAAATTTTTTTAAATTTTCTCTTAGTAATAGAAAATACATATATATATACACAGTTGACTTCTGTATGTATTTAGAATTAAGTCCTTTGTTGGTTATGTACTTTGCCAGTGTCTCTCACTTTGTCATGTGCAGTTTCACTGACTCAGTGTGGGTTTTTTGTTTGTTTTGGTGAGCAGAAGTTCCTAAGCTCAGTGTAAAATGTAGTTTATCAGTCTTCTCCTTTATAGTGGCTTTTTGTGTCATTTCCTACCCTGAGTGATGAATTAAGTCTTCTGTTATTTTCTGGATGCTTTACAGGTTTGCCTTTCACCTTTAACTTGATAATTCTCTTTCATTGGTTTTGGTGTACAGTAAGAAGAAGGAGTCCAATTTCATTAACATGTGAACACCTAGTTGTCCCAGCGCTATTGACAGTCACATCCTTTTCCCCAGTGCAGTTTGGTGCTGTTAACTTTATTAATAAATAATAGGTCTGTATTATGGGCATCTGTTTTTGGACTCTGTTCAGTTCCACTGGTAATAAGCTGCCTGAATCCTGGAGCTTTAAAATAATTAGTCTCAGCTCCTGGGGCACTCTTCTCACTTGGCTCTCCCTCAAGCGTACTTTGGCTGTCCTTGACCTTTGTGGATCTCTACATGTTTGAGAATCACTTTCACCTTCTACAACATTTCTTCTGGATGTTGTTTGGAATGACAGGGAATGTATAGATCAGTGTGTGGAGAATTGTTTCTAGTTTAGGGTTATTGCAAATTAAGTCTATGAATATTTTTGTGCAAGTCTGTGTGTGGACATAGGCTTTTGTTTTTTCGAAGAATGGTTGGGTCTAGGATGGTAATAGCTGGATCTTATGGTAGGTATATGTTTGACTTTTGAAGGAAGTGCCAAACTCCTAAGGATTGTGTAACAACTCACTTGCTGAATCAACTATCCCTGTAGCTGGCGCTTGGCTTGATATTAAGTAAATCAACATACTAAAAAAAAAAAAAGCCACACTGTGTTCTAGAGTGGCTGGCTGTACCATTTTACATTTCCACCAGTAGTTATGAGAGTTCCACTTGAGACAACACTTTAGATATAAATAGTCTTAAATTTTAGCCCTTCTAATAGTCACTTAATGGTATTTCATTATGGTGTTAATGTACATTTCCCAAATGTCTAATAACGTTGAATATCTTTTCGTATGCTTATTTGACATTCATACATCTTCTTTGGTCAGATATTTTTCCCATTAAAAACTCTTTTTTACTTATTGGGTTCTTTTATATATTCTGGACAAAAATTCTATTTTTTAAGATTTATTGTATTGATTTTCTCAGAGAGAGATAGAGAGAAGGGGGAGGGCCCAGAGCAGTCTCCATAATTATATATCATCAGTTTTCGACATAGTTTCATTCCACATAGGTGGGTGGGGGCTGCACCAGGGCCTCCTGCGTGGGAGGCACGCCCCCTTGAGCTGGGGGTCGAACTGGGGGCCTCCCACACCTGGGAAGCTTGCCCTGGGCAAGAACCGAACTGGGGGCCTCCCACATGGGAAGTACACCCCAGTTCAGCATATGGGTCTGCACGGGCCGGGGCCAGGACTTGATCCTCCGACCTTGAGGCTGCAAACCAGTACTTAACCTGCTGAGCCATCCCAGCTTCCCAAAAGTCCTTTATCAGATATAAACTGCACTTTTCTCCCATGCTGTAGTTTCCTTCATTCTCAATTATATTCTGAAGGGCAGAAGCTGTTATGTGCTTTGATGATGCCCTGTTTATTAATTTGTTGCTTTATGGATTGTGCTTTTTCTGTTGTCATATTTAAGAAATCTTTGCCTAATCCTAGGTCACAGAGGACTCTCCTTTGAGGCGTAGCATGAAAGTAGCTCCCTTCAGAGATTGTTTGTTTTTGCTTCACCCAGGCTGGGATCACCTTAAACCAAGTTTAAGGCTTGAGGTTGTTGGGACCACCTAGAGCTATAATTCTGCTAGAGAGAGGGTGTACTCTCCTCCTGAGCTGAGTAGCCTTTGGGGTGCTACTTATTGAGGTTGGGTTAGACAGTGGGTGGGGGCCTAGCCTTTGATTCCTGTCCCTCTTCCCTGTACTGTTGTGAAAATAAAAGTTGAAAATTTCAAGTTGGCAAATGACTTCAGAGCAAAGGTGGTTTCTGTGCTTGTTTATATATCTTTGGGTTCCTCATTTCACATTAAATTTGGCCTAGTATTTCCTTATTGTCTTGTCAGTTTCTGGTTGCTTTTGATTTTTAAAGCAGTTTATCAAGGAAATGGTTGGCCCAAGAAACATAGCCTGCATGCAGTTAAGGAACCAAGGAAATTTGTTTTTCATTTTACTCCAGTATCTACAGTCTGGCCTTGGACCTGCTGTGTCCTATAGTAGTCACTAGCCACATGTGGCTTTTTAAGTTAAAATTAAATGAAAGGTTCCACAGTCACACTAGCCCCATTTCAAGTGCTCAGTTTCTGCACGTGGCTGGTGGCTACCACATTGGACAGTGCCGGTAGAGAACAGTGGTCGTCATGGCAGCAGATCCTGATGGACAGCGCTGGCTGAACTCTGGGGACCTCCTCGGGGACTTGCCATGGTGTGGCGTTGGTCTGCACTGGAGAGACACTAATACATGCATCCTTGCTGCTTAAAGTTTGTCTTTCTGGAATCTTCTTGCAGCTAAAAGATGATTGAACCCCTTTAATAGGCTTATCGTGATGTCTCTCCGTGAGGTTCAGCATGGGTTCTCAGGCTGGTGGGGGTGGGGGAATGGCTGGGCTGCACTGAGTAGAAAACCACCAAGGACTGATACTTCATTTGCAAATAGCTGCCGATAACTGACCTAGTGAAAACACTTGCTATAGATTGATCTGAACCCCTGCCCTTGGGGGCATCGTCTAATAAACAGGCAGTTGCAACTCCACGTTACAAGTGCTTTGTAAAGCTGCAGGGTATTTGGGGGCTCGCAGGAAGGCTGCATTCCCCACTCCTGAGGGATCTGTAGGAATTAGGCTGGTGGAGAGGGGAGGGGTGGGCGTCATGTTCTAGATAGAAGAAAAGCACAGGCAAAGATAGATGTTGGTAGGAATGTGCAGACCTTGGTTTACTGCACCTTAAATTAGATTCTCATGTGGAGAGGAAGCAGAAATCACAGATTTCAGGAAATGTCATGAGAGGAAAACCTCCTTAAAGGATATTCTATCCCTTCACTCAGCAGTCCTATTAATTGGGGCTGCTGGGATGTGTTGGAACCTTTCTTTATAGTTCACGGAGCTCCAGTCTTTGGAGACTATGTTTGCACTTAAGATCAGAGACATGCAGCAGCCCAGCTGCCCATGCTGTGGGTGGGTCCCAGCACTTACTGGGCACGTCCTGGCCGCTTGGGGCCTTGTGACTGTTGTCTGTTACTCCAGGAGGAGCATTCACCCACAGCAGTATGTGGGCCATGACTGCTTAGGCTTTGTCACAATGAAGAGGGACTGAGGGTAGGTGTAGGGGAAGGGACAGGGCCACACACATGGGCCGGTCATCTCAGCCCTCCTCCTGGCAGCCTGGGGAGTAGTCCAGTTGCACTTGTCTACCTTTGTTTTGGGATCAGAGCAAGCAGCAGATGGAAGCGCAGTTAACACGTTAAGCGCCCAGGCTCTTTTGTCTTGCTTACCGCTGGGCCCGTTATATCTTTATCAGATTTCACCGAAATGCTGGCGACCCGAGATCTGTTTAGGTTGCCATAAGGCTGAATGTTTACATGTAGAATATATTTACTGGGTGAATATTTATTATTTACCGCAATTTGTACAATGTATTATTTTAGAAATGTTTTATATTCAGTCATCTGCGATTCTTGTTCCAGTGCAGAAAAAGATTTTTCTTTACCCGTGAACGTGAAAATGTCAGAAGAGGAGCGTGAAAGTGATTCTAGTGAAATTATTTTTCCTAAAAAACAGTCGTTATTTCTTTATCATCAGGCGAAGAGGATGAGAATATTGAAGAATGACATGCAAAGGACAACCACTTTTTATGTTTACCGTGTTTCAATAAAACTCATCAAATTTTTTTATTTTTGTATTTGTGATATCATCTTGAAATTATTTAAAATTTATTAATAGAATGTAATATTTTAAATTTTATATTGTCAGTTAACATATAGTACCGCGGCCTACACAAAAAGAATACTGTTGGTCACCGGTGACTGACGTGGTCCGAACGGAAAGTTCAGTGTCGTTCACCGGTGACTGACATGGCGCGTAACATGTTAAACGCTACTAGGGTATGAATCTGACCTGGATAATCTACATCAGAATGTGGTGCGTGCATGCAGTATGGCAGGGCTTCTCAAACTTGGATGTGTGCGTACGTCGCCTGGGGATATTGTTATCTTTTAGGTTGGATTGAGTCTGGCTGGAGTGGGGCATCAGCTCTGCATTTCTAGCAGGCTCCCAGGTGATGCTCGTGCTGGTTCCCCCGATGCCACTTAGAGTGGCAAGGCATTGGTTTCCAAAGGATGGCTCCTAAGATGGCATTGCCTAACTTAGTCTGAAAGTTGAATAACCATTGGGGAGTGCAGTGGTTAAGGGCATTGATGTTCAACTAGTTTGTCAGTTAAATTGGCCAAATAGTAGAACCATAGGCTGATGGGAGAATTAAATAATGCATGGCGTGTGAAGTTCTGACGTTCACTAGTGCCTGGCTTTATGAAATGTTTCACAGAAGGTGGTGATTATTAAAAGTAAACATTTACATTCGAAGTTTGCCAGTTTTCGAAGTTCTTAGTCCTCCCTGCGTCTTCAGTTCAAAGGGAGCAGAGTATTTCCTTCATTCACTGCTCATCAACAGAAAAAGTAGAGGCGCAGGCTTGCTGGTTCCCTCCCATCCAGCCAGCCATAAAGAGAAGGGCTGGGACAGTGACAGCCCCTCCTTCTCATGGGGAAGGAGGGCTCCACTGTGCTGCTTCAGAAAGACCTCTGGCACGGGGACAGGTTTACCAGTTACATCGCCTTTCTCACACATTGAAAGGGCAGGGGCAGCTTTTTGTGTTGAGGCCTTGACAAGAACCCAGAGGTCTCTAAGGTAATAGGACTTGTTTCCTCCTGGCTGGGTGTTCTTCCACTTTCTCAGTCCTTGATGACAGCTTCTCCTTTTCTGTTAGGATCAGAAGGTGCAATCCTGTGTCTTCATGTAGATTTTTAAATAAGCATCATATTTTTTTTTTGTTTTTAGTTGATGGAAAACTTTTGTTCTAAGGATTTTTTTTAAAAGATTTATTTTATTATTTTTGATAGAGAGGGACAGAGAGACGGGAGAGGGCCCAGAGCCGTCTCCATAGTTAGTTGTACATCATCAGTTTTCGACATGATTTTGTTCACACAGGTGGGTAGAGGCCGAGCAGGGTAGAAACTGGGCTGGGGGCCTTCTGTGCGGGAGGCATGCCGAACTGGGGGCTTCCCTCATGGGAAGTACACCCCAGGTCAGCATGTGGGTCCACACGGGCCAGGGCTGGGATTTGATCCTTGGTCCCTGGGGCTGCAAAGCGAGCACTTTACCCCCTGAGCCGTCTCTTGGCTTCTTCCCCTGTTCTAAGGATTTTGAAAGCTGCATAAATGGAATTATATTGCAGCTTCTATTACATAAGCACTATTCATAAAGTTAAAATATGAATCTTCAATTTTATTTGAAAACTTTGGAAATTTTAAGACAGAGCACAAACAATGTTGTAATGAACTCCACAGGGAGTATTCATCACTACCTTCAACAGTTACTATTTATTGTCCTTAACTCTGCAGAGGTACCAGTTTACATTTAAAAGATGTGAAGGCACTTGCTTGGGGACATATATGCTAACATTGGACAGATATTGTGGCCCCTGCTAAAATGTGATGTAACGTGACTTTATGACATGTGTCCCAGGACGGCTTTGAATGTGGCCCAACACGAATTCGTAAACTTTCTTAAAATATTGTAAGATTTTCTTGTGATCATCAGCTTTCGTTAGTGTTAGTGTATTTATGTGTGGCCTGAGACAATTCTTCCAGTGTGGCCCAGGGAAGCCAAAAGGTTGGACACCCTGCTGTAGCTCAAGGACTGGCAGACTTTGTCTGTGAAGGGCCTGACAGTAAGTATTCTAGGCTTTGTGGGCCACATATGGCCCCTGTCACAGTGGTCAGTCCTTGCCATTGTAGTGGGAAAGCAGCCATGGACAGTGTGTACAGAATGAGTTCGCTGTCTCCCAATAAAATTTGGTTTTTGGATCCTAAAATTGGAATTTCATGTAATTTCATGTGCAGTGAAACGTTATTGTTGTTTTAACTGTTTCTGTAATCACGTAAAGACCATTCTTAGCTCATGGGCTGTACAGCTTGGCCGGGTTGCAGTTGCCGCTCTTATCTAGAGAGGAGTAGAGCAAACCCTGGGCACCTGCAGCTCAGCTCAGCGTGGGCGTCCGGCGTCCTCTGCAGGCCCCCGTGGGCACCTCCCGCTTCACCGTGCAGCCGTAGGTTAGCGGTCCTCTCCTCAGCCTCCTGAGCTACCTCCTCCTCCGAGCCCTTTTTACCATCTGACATTGTTTTATTTTACTTATTATTTCTATTTTTCTTTCTCACTTGGCTATGATACATTCTCTGAGAGCAAAGTATCTGTATATTTGCTACTGTGTCCCAGCACTTAAAGTAGTGGCCATTGAATGAATATTGTGTTTTCATTTCCTTGTGTCAGTTCTGTCTGTTTTGAACTTGCTGTGAAGGGAAGCACACTGTATGTGTTTTTAGGTGACTTTTCCCCGCCCCCGGCTCTGTGAATGCTGAGCCTCACCTGAGGGCTTGTATGTTGTCAGCGTTCATTCATTCTCATTGGCTTATAGTCTGGCCTGCTGTTGGTAGGCATTAGGGTTGTTGCAGCCTTTTGCTGCCACAGACACTGTGCCTACCCCTTACCTCCCATGTGCACGGGCATGTCCAGCCTGGACATCCCATCTGTAGGGTAAGGGCCAGTTCTGGGGTCGGCCAGTGTTACGCTTGGCTAGTTCCTGCCAAGCTACTTTCAAAGATTTGTACCAGTTTATATCCCCACGAATAGAAGAAAGAATGAATTGTGAAAGGCTTCACATCCTTGCCAGTAGTTTCATTTCTCTGGCTTTTTCAGTTTTGCCATTCTGATGAGTGTGTAATGATACCTACTTGTGGCTTTAGATTGAATTTTCTTTATTACTAATACTCTTAAGCCTCGTTTAATGATTTGGCCCTATCTCTTCTCTCTTCTCTGAAGGACTTGTAAAGTCATTGGCCTGATTTTCTTTTTATGTTTTTCATTTTGAAGTGTAGCCCTTCTTTCTATGTATGGATTACAATCCTTTGTCATTATTTAAGTTGTAGATATTTTCTTTCACTTTTTGGTTTGTCTCTTTACTTCTGAGGTTTCTTGGAACTAAAGTTCTTATTTTAGTATCACTGACTTTATCATTGTTTTTCTTTATGATTTGTATTTTTATGTCTCATTTAAGGAATCTTTCTTTACCTGAGGGCTAAATTTTGATGTGAGGTATTTTTATTATTAAGTTCATAAAGCATTTATTGTTTCTTTCAATAAATAAGCTCAATATTTAGATATCCTAATTTCCATTCATTCCTTTGGTGACTCATAATTTAAAGTGTTTTATAAATTCCAAATGAATTTTATTTTATTTTTTTAACTGAACTGGGGGCCTCACCACATTCGGGAAGCACACCCCAGTTCAGCATGTGGGTCCGCCTGGGCTGGAGCCGGGAATTGATCCTCGATCCTCGGGGCTTCAAAGCGAGCGCTCAACCTGCTGAGCCATTTCGGCTTTCCCCCAAATAAATTTTTTATGTACCTGTTATGACTTATTTCTAAGATTGGATTGTAGTCAGAAAATATGTTGTGTATGGAACCAGTTCTTTGAAATGAATGTTATCTTAAATAGACTCGTATCATAATTCACTTTGGTTAAGATCTTGGTCTAACTCAGAGACTTCTGAGCACCAAGCTACTTAAACTTCAGTTTTGCCTAATTTATACCTTGGTTATGCAAAATAGATTAGAGTAATAGATTAGACTACGTTTTTAGCTCATAGAGTTTCTTATTTTTCGTTTCTACCTTTGGAAACACTTGTGCTGTTTCCTGGCTCAAGTTGAGGTGTTAATGTACGTCACCAGCTTTTGGCCTCTGTTCCACCGCCCTGAAGCTTAAGGACAGGTGACTGCTTCCACTGCGCGTCTGTCTCAGCCTGGCTGATGGACCAGGAGGTCGTGCTGTGACAGCTGCTGCCTGCCTTTCAGTGGCATTTGTTAATTAAGCTGTTTGATTTTACTTTCTCAGGGACTAAAAAAAAGGAAAGAAAATTTTTAGTTTGAGCCCACATAGTCTAGTTTTTATTTTTGGTTTCCTTTTCTTTTTTTGTGTGTGTTTGTTTGTTTGTTTGTTTAGAAATTGTAGCGTTAACTTGAAAATTAAATAATTAGAAAATAAATTTTGTCCCTCCCCTGAAGTCTCAGGTACTAGTATTGAAGGTGTCCAGGCATCAGAGTTTGTAGAGGGGCAGGTCTGTTTAATAGAAAGAAAGAGCATGTCATCTAGGAAGCAGAAGGCCTAGGTTTACATATTGGCTTTCTGCCTTTGGTGACGTGACTGGCTAGTTTCGTTTCTGTAGTTCTCAGTGCCCTTATCTGTAAAGACTGGATTTGTGATCTCGGCCTTTGAGGTTATATGTACAGATACCATGACAAGTGGACACACACGGAAAGTGCTAGCATTAGATTTTTAACAGACTTGTATAGTGTTTTACTAAAGGCTCAATCCTTTGTACTTAGTGTGTTTCCCTAGTTTGTTCTTGAGCTGGTCTGTTTAGTTAATTCATTTTCCATTTGTCTGGCATTTATTAAATGCCTGTCTTGTATTTGGTGCAGTATTAAGCTCTGATGGTATAGACGCAAGAGGTCAAGACTGATATAGTTCAGTGCAGTATGAAGCCTGCAGTGGTCAGTCATGTCATAGCAGGTGTTCTGAGGACCCAGAGGACACATCCCCACTGTCAGGTGCAGGTGCTGGCAGGCTTTCTCTGCTAAAGGCCAGACTGTAAACACTTAAGGCTTTTTGTTTATTGTGGCCTGTCACTTGTTTTTAACCCTTTAAAAAGCTAAAAACCATTTTTTAGCTCAGGAGCTGTACAGAAACTGGCCGTGGACCAGATGTAGTGACCTCTGGAGGTTCTAGCTGTCTGGAAGGATCTGTAGTTCAGTGGACCAGGGAAAGCAGGAAGGCCTTCTGGACAGAGGACACGCCTGTGCAGACGTGCAGAGGGGTGAGAAACTGAATGCTTTTAACACGTTTGGGGTACAGGAAGGGTTGGGTAGAAAAGGAGGTGAGGTTTATAGTATAGGCACGATCAGTGCAGTTTGTACTTGCTTCTGGTATAGAATAGATTTATGTGGCTGCAGGAGGGTGGGACTGGAGTTACACGACTCAGTAAAGGTGGTTTTAGAACAATACCCTTTAGAAGAGGAGAGGAAGCACACCTTTGTCATTAAGGAAATGGCTGCCTGGCATGGCCTAGCTGGTATAGTGAGGGCACAGGTCAGATGGTCTGATTGAAAGCCTGTGTTCTTTCAATTATCTAGTTATGCTGGGCAGATAAATGAGGAGGGCTGTAATTAAGGGCGAGACTGAGGAACTAGAGAGGCGAGCAGGATGTGAAGCCTAGTAACTTCCTGCCCCAAGCTGGCAGAGGAGGCCGGGCAGTTCCAGCATGGCTCCCACATTTCTCCTTTGGTGACAAGTTTGTGAAACTCTCTTTGTTCTTAAGCGAATACTAAGGGTTGAACAATTGTGTTGAGAAGGAAACATTCTCTCTTATGTCTGTCAACCCCAGAAGTTGTAAGAATTGTGTGTGCACGGGAGTTGTTTTCTCTGGGGGGAGACCCCGGGGCTTTCATCCGATTATCAAAAGGAGCTCAGCCCCAAGCGGGAGCCTCTCCTTAGACTGTGGAGATCTGGCACTGCAAAGGTTGGAGTGCTAAGGAAAGGTTACTCATCCAAATAACAGGGTTTTTACTTCACATGTAATACACCCCAGACTGCCGTGTAAAATGCAAACGCATGCAGCTGTCTCCTGAATTGAACCATTTCAACCAGCAATTAAAATGTTTCCCCTAGTAGCCTCCCTTCCAGAACTTAAAACAGAAGTCAAAACAAGACACGTTTTTGATGCGGAGGCCAGCCAGGCGTTTGGGTTGTAATTAGCATGGAATGTTTTCAGCATGCTATTTAGTGTACATTAGACTAAGCTAACGTTCTTCACCATTAGGCATGTCTTACAGTCACATGGCTACGAGAGACAGACAGGTGTCACTGGTCATGTAGGCTGTGCCATCACCAGAAATGAGTGGTTCCTGTGTGGCGGTGGAAGTGTGAGACGGTGAGCTGTGAAGCAGCCTGAACTGTGGCGTGGGGGTGAGCTGGCTGGGCAGCGTGCTGGAGAAGCAGGGCGCGGGGGAGCCGTGAAGTCGGAGCAGCAGCCAGCTTCTCTGGTGTTCGGAGTCGAAACGGGATTGGCTCATGCTTGACGTCAGCATTATTATTGGTTGTGTAGGAATTACAGGCTGTGGACTGTAGCAGTCCTGCAGAGAGCTGGTGGACTTGGGGAGAGATGCCCGTTCTATGGTGGTGGGTCATAGCAGGGAGAGGTTGGAAATGGGTTAACAAACCTCCGGGGGTGTTTCTCTTTTCCTGTTGAGAAAAATAGTGATTTCCACTAAGCACAGAGGGTGGTGAATGGCAAAGATACAAGAAATGATGGAATTCAGTGATGGTGTAGGTTAGAAGTTAAAAGTGAAAACCTAGACTGTAAGATACCACCCTCCCGATTTCGGGCTGGGGGTAGTTCTGATTCATTGTAGGTGAAAATTTTAGAATCTGTTTGGGCTTAGGTCATGGCAGAGTTTCGGTGGCAGTATTGCTTCCTATTTGGAAAAAATTGCATCAGTTGTATCTTTAAGGAATTGACTCGATAGAGTAAGTTGCAGGAGGAGCTTAGTTTAACTGCGGGTTATCTACATTTGAATTAATTTTTTAAAAGTGTAGTTAACATGCAGTATTATGTTTTCAGGTGTACAACATAGTGATCTATTGAATTAATTTCTGACAGCTCCCAGTGGATTATTTGGTTGGTGAAGAATAGATGTCTTTGATCTTCATTTATTCTGCAAGTCTGCTCTTTGACCATTTCATTGGAATGCAGTCAGACTTTCCCTCTGGGTTCTTGCCCCCTTTATTCTTAATGCTGTAGATAATCTAGAATTTTAGAGGTTAATCTAAACTTCGAGATATTCTGGTCCTGAGTTCTCACTTCAGAGATGAGGAAAGAACCCAGGGAGGGTAAAGGACAATTTGAAGGTGAGTGTGGAGAGCTGTCTGGACTTGTAGCTCAGGGGTGATCTTCGCAGTAGGTGTGAAGATAGCATATAAAACTCAAGTGTCCTGTTAATTGGCAGAGATGAGATTGAAGGAGACCCTCCACCAGACAATGGTTAGCATTTTTTTTTTATCAGTCAAGTGTGTTTAAATTAAGGTCTGTATTAATGTATTGGGCTTTTAAGGACACACGGGCTGGGTTGGCCTAGGGGAGCTGGAAAGTTCGAATTTCAGTGTGTACAGTGATTAAGTCCACCTCTGTTTTGTGTGTTCAATGCGCCCAGCTGGGCAGGATGATTCAGTCCAAAGACACTGCTTTTCCAGAGAGTGACCCGCCCGTGTTGCATGCTAGTTGCAGCCCCTGTATACATAGCAGGACATTTATTACTATTGTTACTAATGAATGGTTTTTGCAGAATTTAGTAACTTCCCTCTTCTCTTCTCTTATTGAAGTCATTAGTAAGTTAGTATCAGTGGGATGGCAAGCCCTGTGCCACACACTGGCCCAGAGGTGAGTGAGACAGTCTCCCCAGCGACAGGCAGCCCCGCAGTCTAGTGGTAGAACGTTTGGGGCCAGAAGATTATTTGGAAGCATAAAGGAGCTTTTGTTGGCTCAGATGATTTTCATAATCATACATTCTTCATGTATTTTTGGTTTTTCAGAAAGTTATTTCTGACCTATGCTCTTTCAGAATACAGGTTGTAGCTTGCCTAAGTTCAGAAACTCTCGGCGGACTTACCTTAGACTAGGGAGGGGAAACCTTTGTGGTGTGGTTGCATATTTTGGACTTTGGAGACTGTCACAGATAAATTGCTAGAATGTTATGGGTTAAGAAATAGTGGATTTGGGGCTTATTTAGTAGTTAGCACTAAACAGACCATTTCTCTTCCAGAGACTCAGCCTACACACTGAATTCCAGCTCGGTGTCTGTATAAGTTATCGGTATGTCTTAGAATGCTGCTCAGCTTTAGGAAGAGTTTTCCTGTCATGCTTGATTCGGAAAGCCCAGTCCATTGTTTTGACAGTGTTACCTGGTTAATCCGGGAGCCAGAAGAGCATCTTCGTGTCCAGAGTGCTGATAAGCTGGTGAGCTTCGTGACCTTGGAGACTAATTTCTGCAAGATTTAGTTTATATGTAAAGTGGGAATCATAATGGGAACCAGCTAGG
Organism: Craseonycteris thonglongyai; assembly: GCA_004027555.1. Classification (NCBI taxonomy): domain Eukaryota; kingdom Metazoa; phylum Chordata; class Mammalia; order Chiroptera; family Craseonycteridae; genus Craseonycteris; species Craseonycteris thonglongyai. Next base: position 96,723 of record PVKE010000772.1, on the reverse strand, counting down.
CCTGTGAGGATTCAGGAGCTAGAGCTGTAAGGCACTTGGGAGAGTGACATGATGTACCACACACTCCACCAGTGTCAGTGTGAGGCTGTCATTGTTCCCAGGCTCAGGGTTATTCAGATGGCGTGAGAGATGGATGATAGAAAGCTGGCCCAGTTGGGCTGTGCATTGAAGTGGGAACACTGCAAGCAAAGCAAGGCAAGGAAATACTTCACACGTTAATGACGCCCGGCTTCCGAGTGTGTGTCTGGTGGGAGCTTTTATTCTGCGTGCTGGAAAGGGCAAGGATTCCGAGCACCCAGGCGTCTACTTAGAGCTACCTTTAAATGCGCCCATTTGGCCAGAACGGTAGATTATCCATCTTACAAATGTCTTCAGGGAGCTGACAGTATATTTCATTGTATAATGAGCCAAGGTTAATTTTTCTTTATCCATCTGGAGCAAAAGAATTTAAGCATTTTAATTATACATTTGGGAAATAATCTAGTTTTCTGTCCTATTTGAACTAGTTCAATTTTCTTGGTTATATTTTATCAATTTTGTAGTAAAACGCATGGATTCATATTTTTAATAAAGATAAATTAATTCATGGGATAAATAGTGTTGAATGCAGCATTCAGTAAGTTGTTTGCTGCTAAAATAGCAAACAAGCAGTAGGCCTCGTGTTGATAAAACTGAATGTTGTTATTTGCTTGAATTCTCCTTAAAATACAAAATAAAGCAAAAGCACCCAAAGCCAGTGTATCCATTCATTTCTTCACTCGTTAAGTGATCCATTCATCACGCACATGTTTATAGATGGTGTGTTCTGAGTGTTTGATGCAGAGTATGCACTGTATACTCTGAGCAGTGAACAAAAGCCAGGCACGGGGGCTGGGGGCGGGGGGGCTTACTGAGCAAGAAGAAAGCCAATTTTGAGAGACTTGCAAGATTTTAATGAAAGATGTTTTCAGGTTTATACTTCCAACAGAAAAGGCAAAAAATAAAGACACGGCTGTCTAAATAACTATACCACTTACTACCACAAACTGGAGCTTTGTGACCTTCACTTGGGTTTTATTACTAGTGCTTAAATTATTTATCTGGTATGTAGGTCCTGCGGCTACAGAGCTAAAAGGCTTCCTTGTCCCTAGCATCTTCTTGCTGTGTGGTGAGGAAGAAGCTGATCAGGCCAGTTTCACTTCTGCTCACCTGTGTGAAACAGGAAGCTGCACAGGCGTAGTAGGGGCAAGGCTGTGGATTCCAGTCAGCACAATGCAGGGCGTGCGGCAGACGCTCCATAAGCACCATATCAAGGGGAGGAACGCTGTGGGACCGCGGGAGACAGGCCTCTCACCTGGAGGGAGGGGCACAGGCGAGGAGGACCCCGTGGAGGAAGCTGCAGATGGCAGAGGTAAGAGAGGGCACAGGTGGTTCTGTAAACTGACAACACTAGTTGAATTTTGCTGGAGTGTAGGATTCGTAGGAGACAATGGTGAGAGAAGTTGGGCTGCTGAGTTCAGCTGGGCTGGATCAATAAGGACCTGACAGGACATACTAAGGAGTTTGGATTTTCTTTTCTTGAAAAAGCAATAATTCTAAAGTACTAGAAGCCAGGCTTAGAGCTCAGGCTGACATTCTTTTCATACTACAAGTGCACATAATGTTAGAAAAGCATGTGTAGGTCTTGGGTTCCGTATCCATTAAGTGGTAGCTGGACTGTTAAAGTTCTGTATGCCATTGGTGAGCGTTTCCTCTTTTGGGGAGAATGAGGATATAGGATAAACACTTGTTTTCTCAGGAATAAAAGATACCTCAAACTATGTAAGGTGTCTTCTGAATTCTAGTTTTGTAGAAGAATGCCAGGGATGTGTAGTGGACACTCATGTTTTGTGTGTGCTGTTTTGGCATTGTACTGGGTTCTGAAAAGTGATAGCTTGATGAGAAATGGCCCTCTTCACAGGTTCGGTGAGGGGGAGAGAAGTGAACCAATCCCTGGTCACAGTGCAGTGGGGTGAGTGCTGTGGTAGACGCGCAGGGGAGTGTGACCACTGAGCCTCCCGGTTCTTGGTGCCTTGTATTCCTGTTACCTGTCGCTTGTTTCCCCCATGCTTTCCAATAGCTCCTTAGTATGAACTTCCCACAAGGTCAGTCACATAGACATCTCTTCCCGGTTGATCTGGGAGACCTATTCCTGGAGACCTCTTCTTTTCTGAGCTGGTGGCTCCTCTGCCTTCTCACTGTGTTGTCTCTGGACATTCCCTTGCTCTTATCCTTTGGTTTTTCTCTGGAGTTGGGTTTCATGTTGGTAACACCTCTTGCCTTTGACTTTCTTGGCTGACTTCTATGCTTTGGTGGAGTCTTCGTCCAGAGGTTAATCAACGTTAGAGAGTCCAGTGCCCTTGGGCAAGGAAAAGACAGACTCCGTACCCCACACCCGCCCTTCCTCTTTCCTTTCTTCTTTTCTCCCTCCTTCCTCCCTCCCTCCCTTCCTCCCTCCTGCCTGCCCTCTCTCCCCCTCTCCTTCCTTCCTGCCTTCTCTCTCTTTCTTTTTAAATTCAGTTTTCAGGGAGAGGTCTTCAATTTGACTTAAACTTGACTAAAAAAAATTTTTTTTCAAGTTCTTTAATTTCTCAGAGCTTTTTTCTTTTAAAAGACTTCCTATTTTTGCTTGTTGATTGTAGTGTCTTTTTACCTCTAGATTGTTTCTTTTTAAAATTTATTTTTGGGAAAGCTGGGATGGCTCAGCGGGTAAAGCGCTCGCTTTGAAGCCCTGAGGACCGAGGATCGAATCCCGGCCCCGGCCCATGTGGACCCACATGCTGAACTGGGGTGTGGCCCCAGTTCAGTTCTTGCCGGGACCTATGCTGGAGGCTCCCAGCCCAGTTCCTGCCCTGCGCAGCCCTGTGCCCATCTGTGGAGTGAAACTATATGGAAAACTAATGTCAACTATGGAGACTGCTCTGAGCCCTCCCCCTTCTCTCTATCTCTCTCTGCCTCTGTTTCTCTCTGTCAAAAATCAATAAAATAAATATTTAAAAAAAAAAAAGATTTATTTTTATTGGTTTTTGACAGAGAGAGAGACAGAGAGAGAGAGAGAAGGGCCTCCCCCTTCTCTCAGGCCCAGAGCAGTCTCCATAGTTACAGCATTAGTTTTCCATGTAGTTTCACTCCACGGGTGGGCACAGGGCTGCGCAGGGCAGGAACTGGGCCGGGAGCCTCCAGCATAGGCCCCGGCAAGAACTGAACTGGGGGCCACACCCCAGTTCAGCATGTGGGTCCGCCTGGGCCGGGGCCGGGATTCGCTCCTTGGGGCTCCGGGGCTGCAAAGCGAGTGCTTAACCCACTGAGCCCTCCCAGCTTGCCCACCTCTAGATTATTGATAGTTCATATAGTTTTCGTCCTGTTCCATTTCCCTCCTCCCCCCCCCTTTTCCTGTCTGACTTGTGTGGGGCCTTTTGCCTTACATCAGGATATTTTGGGGGGACCATTTGTTGGGAATCCCCTGTGTTGGTATCTTTAGGTTTTTCTTCTTGGCCGGATCAGATTCCCCAAGAATATTGTTCCGGTTTCTTTCCTACAGAATTCTGACTACAGAGTTTTGGGAGCTGAGTGTGTAGGTGGGAGGATGGGGCTGGGTTGGCCTAGGGGAGCTGGAAAGTTCAAATTTCAGTGTGTACAGTGATTAAATCCACCTCTGTTTTGTGCATTAAGTGCACCCAGCTGGGCAGGATGATTCTGTGCTTTTCCAAAGAATGACCCTCCGGTGTTGCATGCTGGTTGCAGCCCAGCCAACCTTCCCCCGCCTGCATGTCTGTGACTCCAGCTTCCTTACCGCGGTTTGTCCGCCCCAGTGCTGCGTGCGGTCTTCTAGGCTGGTGGTGGCCCTGGAATTGGCTCCGTCTCCTGCATGATGGCTTTGGAGCTGGCTTTCTTGGGCCTGTGGAGCCATTCCCTGTGCTTCCCACCTTTTATGCTTCCTGCTTCCTGCAAGTTTTGTATTCTGCTTTTATCCTATTTGTTTTGGTGCCCATCATCCGTGTTAGAACCCGTCCTTTCTCATGGCTTCCAGAATTGTGTTCCTTTTTCTCCTTTTAGTTCTTGTGCTGTTCAAAAAAAAAAAAAAATTTTTTTTTTTTTTAATATCTCTTTGGTATAGTTTTCATGGGAGAGGGATGCAGATGTGTGTATTCTGTTTGCCATCTTATCCTGAACTTATTCTAATGTTATGGCCTATTACTTCATGATGATTGATATGCTTCAGTGGTTTCCGTTATTTCACATGTATTTTCTTACCTGGAATGCGGGTTTGAAGGCAGGAATTCGGCACCATATGTTTATCCCTCATTCCACCCTGTACGCATGGCAGGTCATGGAACTGAGCTTGAGGTGGTGAGTGTGACAGCTTTGAGTGAGCAGTGACGTAAAGGGGTCTCATACGTGCATGTTGTCTTCTCTTGTCAGGCTGTCTGACTACTATGGAAAGAGGAAAGAGAAACTAGGTGTAGTTCCTTTATATCACCGTTTGACTCCTTCACCGAGTTATTGTGGCCTTCTGAGCTGTGAGTATAATTCTTTTGCTACCCTTGCATATTGGTTTTTTGTTTTGCTTGATTTTTCTTTCACCTGCCTGTGGTTTTGTTTGATACACAGTAAAAATAAACAAAAGGAAGTTGATTTTGCAGCATAGATAAGGGAAGAAATAGCAGTTGTTCAGTGCCTTCTATGTGTAAGTACTTTATATGTATTTTTTCTAATGTAGGCAGTATTAAAATAGTTAACAATACTGTTGATAATAAAAGTTACACCATGTGCTTTAGAATAGTGCCTGGACATAAACACTCAGTTACAACTACTGATTGTAGCCTCAGAGTATCCTCTGAGTAGGGAGGGTTACACTTCTGTTTCGCGTCCACATAACTGGATACAGAGAGGTTAAAGGTTCCTCGGGAAACCGCGCAGCTGGCTTCACTCAGACTCCCTCTGGCTTCCCGTGTGTGTTCTTAATCTCCTGGCTCTGGCTGCACATGCTGGCTTCCTTAGTAACTCTACTAACTACCTACACCTGGCTTTTCCTCCTACAAAGGAGGAAATTACAGGACCTCCCTCCCAGGTTGCGAAGATGCTGAGAGAGGTGGAGTGTGCTCAGCACTCACGAATGTTAGCAGTGACTACTTGGTGGAATTTTTCCCATTATAACAAGAGAAAAACAGCTCCAGAGAGATGGGGTTATTTATAATTTGTAACTTTGGAATTTGCTCTGTGCTCCACAGTTGGGAAGTTGCAGAATCAAGATTCTATCCTAAATTGTCTTTGCTCATTCTGGTAGGGTAGTGGTAGGTCGAGGACAGGAAGTTCGTAGAAGACTCAGATCTCTCTGGGGCATTGGCATTGTTAAGCACTTTGTTTCACCAATATGTTGCTGCAGTAAAAACCTCATGGATTTGGACGTCATGGATCCAGCACTCATGGTAATTTATAATTTGAATCTGACTTTGGCAGCGTCTTTGTGTTAGGTGTCCCAGGGGCAGGGCCCTGGATCATTTTTCTCATTTCCTTCTGAGGGTCAGTTCAGTTTTCTCCTTTGTTCTCCTTTCTCCCTCAGTCCCACTTGTCTTTCTGCAGAGATGAGGTGTTAGGGAAGGAAACTATGTCATGCAGTTTCAATTTCCTGGCAAGGCGTGGAAGTGCTGCTCCCGGCTTTCCAATCCCCCTGCTCTTTGCTGGCTGCAAGAGGAGCCTGCTCTGTGTATGTACTCCGCTAGGTGTGATTATGTTACAGGTTGTGGGAAGGTCACAGCCCAGCTATGTGCTTCCCTTGGTTACCCGCTCCCGGTAGCGGTGTGTGTCTTCCTCAGCAGTACACTCACTGTGTGCATTTGATGCAAGTCAGTTTCTGAGCATCTTTTTTTATTTTTTTAATTTATTTTTGACAGAGAGAGAGAGAGAGAGAGAGAGAACTGAACTGTGGGAGCTCCCAGTTCAGCATATGGTTCCGCACCGGCCGGGACCGGGATTCGATCCCCGGTCCCCGGCACTGCAAAGTGAGCGCTTAACCCACTGAGCCATCCCGGCTTCCCCATCTGAGCATTTTAGAGGGCAAAGATTTTGTTATTTCACCTCTGCATCTTTTCTGCTTGACCTACTTAGTTTACCTTAAATGATGAATGAAGGAGTTCCATGCTTACCACAGCATAAATTCTCTTTTCTTAGTAGTTCTGAACAAGAAGGAATGTAGCAGATGTAACTTAGAATAATAGTAGCAACTTTAGCTATTAAAAATAGTTCATCTTGGTAGAGCACAAGGCAGTTTCATGAGGAGGCAGTGTTTAGCAGAAGTCACACAAGCATTTTCTTCTTAGTGTGATGTGCATTGGAATGAAGGCCTGGACAGGTAAGCAGCCAGAAGGTAGATAGCCCTTAGGGATCCAAGTAGAGATGTCACGTAGGCAGTGGGAAATAGGATTTGGAGCTTAGAAGAGAAAGCCAAATGACATTGGTGACTGAGGATGTAAGCAGAGAGAAGCCTTATATAGGTCACTCTGCTGTTCAAGGGTCGGGGCAAGTGAGCAGCAGTAGGCGCAGGTGCGAGGAAGACCGGAAACGCTGACCTCCATGGCAAGAAGGGAAGAGAATGTGTCAGGAGGGTCGTGTGATCGATTCTGCCACCCATAGCTGAAAGGCGAAGATGAGGATTGAGATCTGACCTTCACTTTTAGCACTTGGAGGGCATTGTGGTGGCATTCAGAGCAGTTTTGAGAAAGTAGTGAGGCTGAAAACCTGATTGAATGTCGGTTTGAAGTAGGAAGAAAGTAGTGAAGCATTGCATCTGCGCAGCTTAGGTCTAAGGATTTAATGCCATAGTCATCATCACCCTGATCCAGGTGCTGTCTCCATGAGTTTGGCTCCTTGGGATACTTCATGTAAATGGGGTCATTTCTTATTTGTCTCACTGGGACTGGCTTATTTCACTTAACATAATGTCCCTCAGGTTCGCCCATGTTTTAGTATGTGTCAGGATTTCCTTCCTTTCAAAGGCTAAATAGTGTTCCATTGTATGGATAAACAGCACGTTTTATTTAGCCATTCCTCCATCAGTAGACACTTGGTTTGTTTTCACCTCTTGACTATTGTGAATCATGCTGCTCTGAACATGGGTGTGCAAATACCTCTCTAAGACCCTGCTTTCAGTTCTTTTGGATGTATACTTAGAAGTGGAATTGCTGGATCACATGGTATTCCAATTTGATTTTTTTTTTTTTTTATTGTTAAATTTAATGGGGTGACATTGGTTGGTCAATTTGATTTTTTGAGGAACCTCCATACTGTTTTTCATAGTGGTTGCACCATTTTACAGTCCCAGCAACAGTGCACAAGGTTACAATTTTTCCACATCCTCGCTAATGCTTATTTTGTATTTTTTAAGATTAAAAAAAAAAGATTTATTTTTATTGTTTTTGACACAGAGAGAGAGAGAGAGAGAGACAGACAGACACAGAGTCAGAGAGAAGGGGGAGGGCCCAGAGCAGTCTCCATAGTTGCACATCATTGGTTTTCCCACATAGTTTCATTCCACAGGTGGGCACGGGGCTGCACAGGGCAGGAACTGGGCCGGGGTCTCACCCTGGTGAGAACCGAACTGGGGGCACTCCCCAGTTCAGCATATGGGTCCTCACAGGCCAAGGCCAGGATTCGATCCTCAGTCCCCAGGGCTGCAAAGTGAGCGCTTAACCCACTGAGACGTCCCGGCTTCCCCTTATTTTGTATTTTTAAAATAGTAATCATCCCAGTCAGTGTAAGGTTGGTTTTAACATTTCTTAATGATAAAAAATTTTAGGTAAAATTAGAAAAGTGCATCAATCTCTTGCTAAATTGGAATAATCTCTCAATACAATGCCAGTGTAAGAAAATCAAACGTTAGGAGAGGGAATTTGACAAAGAAAATCAGCCACTAACTATATAGCTATCTGTGTTTGGAAAGAAGTTATCTTGTCTTTTACTCAGAATATAACTAGAGCAGAGATGGATCCATACTAGATGCTACTGCTATTTCTTTAAAACCAAGTATAGAGTCACATTGTAGAAACAGTTAGCTTTTTCAAGCCACAGTGAGGGATAGTAAAACCTAGATTGTTGATTTTTCTCTGTTTATAGCTGAGGAATGTAGGTTGCTGAAGGGACTGACATTCACCACCAGGGGTCCTCCTGACACCAGCAGACCTTCCTGCTGTAGCTGCGTGGATCTGAAATGATGAAGTTGGCTGTGTGCATGCTTTCAGTAAAGTTTCAAAGTTGATTTGAGTAGTGCCAACATTAAAATAAATAGCCACTTGTCTCTTGGTATTTCTGTTATTTGATCAATATAAGCAAAAGAACCTTCTGTTTCATAAGATCTCTAGGTAGGCTGAAATTTTTACTGACTTTCTTGTCCTGTGTTATGCCTCCAGCAGTATATCTAAAAAATTAAATAGGCATCTTCTTACAGATTTCAGGGGCCTTATTTTTTTTCTTTTAAACTTGGTGTTTAAAAGAAAACTGTTTCTAAACCTAGTATTCAGCTTTGATCTATATGACAGAACAATAAGAAATAGCCATTAATTAGTGACTGAAAATATTCTCTTCCAATACTATTTATAATTTTCTGCCTTTTTAGAGGAACATTTTCCCTTTGATTTCATCGATTTCAGTATTGCTTAATTCAGTGGTTATGCTTATTTCCTGGTGATTTTGATGCCCATCTCTGGTACTAGCTGCGTGTCCAGCGTGCGTGTGATGGCTTTTACCTGAATTTGCACGGGGCAGGCTTGCTGGCACCAGGGGACTGTCACGTGGGTGCAGGCTGTGGCAGACTGGGGTGTACATAGGGACTGAGGAGAGCAGCTTACCTTCTTCTCCGCATGGGCCGGTTCTTCTCTTCCTTTAAAGCTTTGTCACTTTTGTCCTCACTGTGGTTCGGTTCTCTGTAGGCTGAGTGGGGCCTTTTTCCTGACTTTGGAAACCTGACAGCGTTCAGAGGTAGGTGACATTCTGGGTGGTGGGTTGTGTGGTTGGGCTGCTGTCTGCGTGATGGTGGGTGTCCCTGCTCTGCCCCTGACCAGTTAGGTGGAGTATTAGGTATGTTACTTCATTTCCCTTGTTCCTCTGTAATCCACATGTCACATGGGGATTACAACATCGTGCCCCTCACTGGTTGGTGGAAGTACTAATTGAGAAGATAAGTGTAAAGCACTGTGGCAGAACTTGGTCAGGAACACAGGCTGTGGAGCCGAGCAGCCTGAGTTTGATTACTAGCTTTGCTGCTTAGAAGCTCGGTGACCTTGAACAAGTTACTTACCGTAGTTCTCTGTGCTTTGCTTTCTTCATCTGTGAATCAGAGGTAATAGACTGCCTCATGGGGTTGGTTGTTAATGACCGAATCAGGCAAGATTGTAAAAATACTTAGAACAGGGCTTGGTACCTAGTAAACATGAACTGGGTATCATCATACCATCCTCATTGTATTTGCATCATTATTAGTGTTACTCTTAGGCTATTTTGTGTCCGGCACATCATCATTTATAGGTTTTGTCATCGTCCTCATTTTACAGATGAACAAACAGGTTCAGGATAATGAAATATTCTTTTTGTCTCATGTATAGAACTGGGGTTCCTTTGCCTCTTCCAGTTGCAAATTCAGTGCTTCCTCCAGAGTAACAGAGGGTGTAGAGTAATTGTACAGAACTTTGCAGGGAACTCCAGGATCGCCAGTACTGTTACCTCTGGAGTATGCAGTGTTTGGAAACCTATTGTTCATTTGTCTTGAGAAGGTTGACCATATTCTTTAGTACAACTGGAGTTCTTTAGTTGTGGTGGAAACAGTGAGACAGTGACATAGAAATGAAAATTCTGTGAGACTTAATGAAAGTAAGCTTAGGAAGGACGCCTAACTTTCAGAAGTTAGGGTAAAGTGTCATTATAAATCGCTAATGGAGGTACCATATTGTAAAGTGTTGATTTTATTTAAATCTGTAACTTAATTGATGCAAACATAAAAGAGATAAGATAAATTTTGAATTATATATGTATAATATGAATTATATTTTTCTTTTATATTTCTCCTGATGGCTGACATAAAAGTATTTACCAGCACTTTACTCTTCCAAGAAGGTACTGGAAATTTTGGTATTACTATTAAGGCAAACAAACAAAAACCATGGTAACTGTATGAGAAAAGTGAACACCAGAGTTATATTTGTGTGAACTGCTGTTAGTGACATTTATAAGCACTTTGTTTCCTAGTAATTCTTTCCCAGGGGTTTTTTCACATAAGGCTGGGTTTCTGTAGGGAAGCCAGTTGGACAAAATTGTGCAGTATTTAAAGGGTTTGGCATCCCTTTTCTGCTTGCTGATCTTGCACCTAACACATTTATCTAGTCTACTAATGATCTGTATCTAGTCTCACACACTGTTTTTCTTTCTGCTCTACTGAGATCTGCAGTGGGAGTTCTGGGGGAGTGTCGGAATACTCAATGTGTGATTTATTTTTTATGTGGTATGGGGAGAGGTGGTCCACATGGCTTTCCTAGATTTTACGTTAATGTTTCTTTTTCCATTTTTATATTCTAGAAAAGGCAAAGTTTTCAGTAAGTTTAATTCACTTAGTAAATATTTATGGAGCCCCTGTGCAGGGCTTGGAGGAGAAGCAGCGCCCAGACCAAGCTCTGCGTTCAGGGAGCATAGTGTTGAGTGCTGAATCTACGGGGTCTCTGCAGCATGGCTTAAAATAAGCTAGAAACGCCCTCTGCTGTGTCTTTTACTAACAGATGACAGGAGGATGTGTGGAACATGGCCTGCACATTCTAGTGACCGTTTTAATACTAAGGTCCTGGAGCTCAGACTCGCATGTGGAACAGAGGGTATTTCCCTGCCGTGAAGATTGCTTTGTAGTGGGGCAGCTTGCAGAACAAGTCATGGGGTCTTTTAGGTGCAGGAGCTGTGGGAAAGGAGGGCTGCACTCTGCACTTGTAGACGAGGGGGTCAGGGTGGGTTCGTGGAGTGGGTGACGTTTGAGCAGAGACTTGGCGCAGGGAAGAGGGTGAGCCTGGCGGCGTTCTGGGGCAGGACTGTCCGGGCTGCAGGCACAGGCCGGGTCAAGGCCCTGAGGCGGGCTCGCGCCGGTCAGGATGAGGCCCAGATGAAGGGTAGAGACCAGAGGAGCCCCCGTGCTCAGGGCTGCCCCGGCCATGCCGAATAGGAGGTGCTGGCTCTGGGGTGAGCTTTAGCAGCGGCGTGAACTGGGGTGGTGGACATTGGGGCAGGTTCAGTGGTTGAGAGTAGAGTTAGGTGGTGAGGAAACCAGAGCTCAGGATGAGGCCTGTGGTCTCAGCCCCGGTGCAGGGGGCAGCGCAGGGGCCGGTGGGGTGGGGTGGTGCACATGGGGAGAACTGCCTCGTGGGGGTCACAGTGGACTTTAGAACGCCAGTTTGAACTGTGTGGTACACTTACACACAGATTTTTTTTCAATAAAAGACAGCCACCTCATTCAAGGACTCAACTAACTGGATTCCAAAGGCCAACTATGTGCATTGTTCTGTGCCCTGAGGGACTTGAGCATCTGTGGGCTTTGGTGTCTGTGGTGGGGGTCCTGGAACCAATCCCTGTGGTTACTGAGGGACGACTCTACTTAAATTCTGGGGGAGTCAAAGGTTATGTCTGGATTTTTTACTGTGTGGGGGTCGGCCCCCCTAACTCCTGTGTTGTTTAAGGGTGAAGTATGTTCTAAACACAAGTATAATGGGTTTTGCTGATGGGCCACCTTGTGGTGAGAGATGGAGAGAGAAGGCAGGGATGACCAAGATTTGGGTCTGAGGAAATTGTAATAATATCTTTCTTGTAAAGAAGTCTTTTAATTAAGACTTAACTTGTTAAGTAGGACTTAATGGAGTTGCTTTTAACTATTCTGATACTCTATAAAGAGTTTGTTTTTAAAAGCACTGAATTTTCAATGAATGATGGCCTTTATAAAGTAGTATATAGAATTAATAAATCAGAGAGCATAAAGAAACAGCTTGCTTTTTTCCTTTATGTTGCCATTAACTGTAGACTATTCCAGTTCTTTTCAATATGTTTCTGGATTGGGAATTAAAAGCATAAATTATTCTTAGTATTTAGCAAGAAGAAAATAGGAGTAATGATACCACCAATCTGCCTAGTAGTCTCATAATTGTTCAGGTTTGGCCTTAGGTAAGTTGCTGGACCTTTCTGAACCTCAGTGTTTTCTTCTGTAAAAATGGGGAAGGCCCTGCTTTGTCGGGATGCATTAGGATTCACCTATAAAAGGGCCTGGCATGGCAGCTGGTCCCACTGATCTGTGGGCAGGGTGCCGACCCTCCTCTCTTCGTTCTCAGCGTCTGGGTTGGTGGCCTGTCTTGTGGCTGCTGCTGCCCTTGGGCTCTACTTGCTTCATGGCGTGGAGGCATTTATGATTCTCTATCTTGTCATCTTTCCAGACCAAGCTTGTCCAACCTGCAGCCCACAGGCTGCTTGCATGTGACCCAACACAAGTTTGTAAATGTCCTTAAACATTATGAGATTGTTTTGCAACCTTTGTTTTGTTTTTGTGTGTGTTTGTATTTTAGCTCGTCAGCTGTTGTTAACGTTAGTATATTGTATGTGTGGCCCAAGACTATTCTTTTTCTTCCAGTGTGGCTCAGGGAAGACACATGGTTGGAGGACACCCCTGTTCTAGGTCCTCAGGGCCTTGTGTGTTAGGAGGTGATGTTTGGGTATCGCCAAAGCTTGGCTGGGGTAGGAGAGAAAGCTGTCATCCACGGTTACTTCAATCAGAAACTTGGCTTCTCTCCTTCACTCTCCACATTCGCTGCCCACACCCTAAAAAGCCACACGTCTGTCCCCTGTCCCCTCCACTGCCCTGCCTTAGCGCCAGCTTCCACCACCACTTGCTTGCACCATCCCCTCTCCTTTCTGCGCAGGCGGTGCTGTGACATCTGCTCATTCCAGGAGCGGGGTATACGCGTGGGTGTGTGTGTACGAACGGACGGACCCCTGGCTTTCTGGATTATGGGTGGGCTCAGTGACACTGTGTCTCTTCTTGGTTGTATGACCCTGTCTTTACACATCGTTAGCACTGGTTTTACTTAGAAGATGTGAAAATGAGATGTAATCAGTAGTGTATAGAATATTGTAGTTGACTAGTGGAGGTAGTTTTTATTTTTTACTTTCAAATCAGAAATTCTAAGAGAGACACACACAGTTGGCTTGGGTTGTCTGCATAGTCTGTTAGTTGATGGTTCGGATTCACCCCCAAGCCGTTCTCGGGGTCTGCGTCGGATTTCAGACTTGCTTTCGTTCTTCCCGTGAGGCCAGTAGGCCTCATGCCCTGGGCTCTTGGTAATGGCGGAGCTGAGCGGAGTTTTCGTGTATTCGAGACAGTCTGTCTGTCTGTTTCTTCTGTTCTTTTCTTAGTTTGCTTGCCTGTGTGCTTCTAGAGCCCCCTGTTCTTCCCGGTGTTGCCTCGGGTCAGAAGTCACGCTGGTGAATGATGTGTTTTCACTGGGGCATGTAAGAGGTCACTTGAGCTCTGGCTGCTATTAGGAGACTGAACGTAATGCCTGGAGACAAAGCCATCATCGAGTAGCGTGTTAGACATGAGACAGACTGTCCTGTGCCATCCTGGACACAAACATGCTTCTAGTTCCTAGCCTTTGTTTAGCTCTTGTTTTCAGAAGTCAGTGAGCTCATAAAGCCTCAGCCATGTTCACAGTTAAATAAAGTGCTTGGTATTTTATTAGTGTGTGGGATTGACTGCTAATAAATAACCCACGGATTTGTAGAGTTTCACTTCGTATTACGTATGCTCAGATGACAAAGGCTCCGGTAGGCCAGTTACATGTTATCTTACTGCTAAAGTGGAATGTGATCAAATAGCTGAATTTTTTTGGATGAATGACCTTGACTGTCTCTCAGTTTGAGTGGAAAAGTAAGTGCCTTTGCATTTTTAAACTGTTGCCAGTACAGCTTGTTTTCTGTCCTGCTTCTTCAGTATGAGTTTATTTCTCAGTTATATTTTGAAGCTCAGACGAGATCATGCATCTGGGATCCCTCAGTATTCCTTAAGCTAATTTTAGAAGAATTTGGCAACTTCGGGTTCTTGTTTGTTTGTTTTCTAGATAGTTTTATATGTTTACAAGCTTACTATGAAACTGTCAATCTGGAAAAATATTTTACCTCAAAAATATTTGAGTTCCTAATGGACATATTTTTTTATAGACTTGTTTTTAATGTAGATGAGGATTTTTTTTTTTCTTTTCAAAATGATTCTTATTTTATCAAGATAATTATTTTAGCTATAAGGTCAGTTAGGCTGGAAGAATGCCAGAGGCACGACTTTGAAAACAAAAATGGTTTAAGGAGGCATCCACAGACATGATCTGGGTCCGGCTTGATTTGCAGCTTACTTAATTTTGGAATCCCTGTCAGTTTTGTAAACAGAAGCCTGCTGGATGAATTGACCAGAAGGGTGAGATTAGCATATTAATAAGGTGCTGGCTGCTAGCCTGCCTTCTCTCCTCCCTCTTTCCCCTCCTTCCTCAAATGAATCTAGGAACACAGACCCGTGGGGTCATATTACTAGCTGTTTTCATTCTGTTCGGTGGCTTCATCTGGCTAGGATGGTCTGTGTTTCAGATTGCGGAAGCGTGAGAAGGTTCTGTAACTGAGAGGCATTCGCAAGCTGCTGCAAAGCATTACAGAAGGAACAGCTCCCCGATTTCGCTTCAAGCTCTGGAAAAAGGAGCACAGGGGCAGCGTGGCCTTGCTTGTGGATGGAAGCAAACCCAGTGGGAGCGATGACCTGGGACTCGGTGTATGGACTCCTGGCTTGGTCTTTCTAACACTGAGTTGATGTGGTTGGAACTGGTGGGCCGGGAGGCCCCGAAACCAGCAGAGGCCGTCTGTATGGAGAAGAGCGGCTGTAGTCCATTTCCAGCGTGTTGGGCTAAAGGTATAAATGACCTCAAAATCTGTTCGGGTTAAATCTTACTTAAATTCATGCTTTTGCACTAAAAACAGTGTTTTTGCGCTAAAAAGGTGGAGGCAAGTTTTTCAGAATTTATTTCAAGTAGATTTTACAGTTAAATTTAAGGAAAAATGAAAATGATGTAGTGTGGGTTTGCAAATATTGCATAAAACCAATTAGATAGCGTTTCAAATAGTAAATAAAATTATTTTTATGAAAATGCATTGTAAATGAGTAAACTACCCTTTTTACCCTCTAGCCTATGTCTCATGACATTTTAAATTTTGTGTTTTAATCAAGATGTCTATATCCTTTCTGTGATGTGGAAGTTTTTAAAGAATACAGAGACTAATTTTAACTTAAATAGGATCATAGCAAAAAAGAGTAATATGGGTTTTCTTATTTCAAAAATTGGTTTCCTTCACTCTCTGTAAAGAGCATAATTACTTGAAACTCCCTATTATTGTAAGGTGGGCTTATCAGGAAGGGTCAGCAATACTGTAAGTGAACAATTTTCCACTTCAGTGTTGTTAGCATTTCATTTACATAAAAATATAAATACAAAATGTAATATTTTCATTATAATATTCGAGACAGTATTTAGGGAGCATGCTTAGAAGCTAAAAATGCCATAGAATTCATGTATGAAGAAGACCATGACATTTAGCTGCTTTGCTTAAAGTGTAGTGAACATTTAACCTGTGAGATAAAGTCCTAACAAAGAATTTAATAAAAATATTTGTTATTATTTTTAAAATCCACTTGGGTATCGTGTTAGCCCAGGCAGGGAGCTGCTGCGTGGAGTAAAGGGCGGTGGGTCTCTAGCGGTAGCAGCGGGGGTTGAGGTGTGAGCACCCAGCTCAGCCGCAGGCTCGCCCTTCACCTCGGTTTTCATGTATCGAGTTGTTTCAGTATCTGTTAATTCTTTTCCAAGCTCGCCAGCATTTCTAAAAACATGATATTAGAACTCTTTTAGTATAAAGCTCTCTGGACAAGGCACCTTTCACTTTGTTAAATAAGTAGATATTCAAAGTAAAGAATTTGCTGGGTTAATTCAAATGACTGAATTTTAAAGGGATTTGGATTTGGAAACTTTTTAAGTGTGAGCAATTTTTAAAAATGTTTTGGATGATATAGCATTTATTATTATTATTTTTTATTTACAGTTAATAATTAATGTTACTTTATATTGACTTCAGTTGCATAGCATAGTGATTAGACATTGATAAAATTTTATAATTTACAGTCATCCCTCCAGTTAGTCTGGCACCCACCTGACACTGTGTACATGGTTATTACAGTGCTATTGACTATATTTCCTGTGCTGCACTTCACATCCCTGTGACTAATATTTCGTCACTACCAATTTGTACTTCTGAATCCTGTCACCTTTCTCACCCACCCTCCAACTCTCCCTCCCATCTGGCAACCGTCAGTTTGTTCTCTATGTGTGAGTCTGTTTGTTTTGTTGGTCATGTATTGTTCTTTAGATTACACATAGGGGTTGGGGAACTCTTTCAAATTGGAACTTTTGGAACCTCCTGTCTAGTGTCATTGAGCATGAGCAGTAAAGAGTGCTCAGAGGCAGAGTGCTGTAATTGTTGAAAATGTCGGTCTCTTCCTAGACTTCCTGGGATTATTTGTATCATGCCACCTCCATTGTGTGGGTGCTGTCAGAACCAACCCTTCTCAGTAAGGCTCTGCTCTCACTCCCAGAGTCTAGGCTGGATCCAAGACCTGTGTGTACCAATGGGATAGTATACAGTCAGCCACTAGGTTTTTTAAAAATTCAGGTGTCTTTATAAATAGGAACTTGGAGAGAAGGATTGTGCTGTTTGTGCTCATCCCAAAGCAGCTCATGTTTCCATTAGGCTTGCTAACTGGCAGAGCAAGTGAATAGAAGCCCTTTTTACTGAACTGTTTTGATGGAGGCTGGGATTGGGTACAGTTCCAGAGCTCGCGTGTGTAGAAGACAGGAAAAGGTGGGGAGAGCGTCAGGTCAGAATCAGTCTTGTTTGGAAGGCTGGAACAGGCCGTCTCTGGTGAATGGTCTTGCTTTTGGACCATTGGAGAGGAGGCTCTGACCACACTAAGGAGCTTGTCCCCTGCCCCCTTCTTGGGGCTGAGCACACTGCTTCCACAGTGAGCCCACACACAGGAATCTCAGTGCACTTCCTCTCCGCCAGCTCGGTTTACGCTCTTGTGTCAGCTCAGGAAGACAGGAAACCTTAGATTTAATTCTGGTTAATTTTTGTTGTATGATAAAGATAAAGATGCTGGTGCATATGAATTGACTGAATTGGTTATTTTCAAGTTACTAGTTTTACATAAAGACAAAGTAAAAAGTTCAACTCCAAGGATTATACAAATCTCTACTTGCTGTTAGACATTCTAAACCTCATCTTTGATTTTTATCAGTCCCATTAACCTCAAAAAACCCCAGCAGTGTCCCAATTTAAGAAGACATATAAAGTACTTATTAGAACAGGCTAAAAATAATGATACAGACCTATATTTGTATATTTTGAACCAAAACCTTTATATTCTTAAAATCCTCTGGGGTCTTTTCTATAGTAAAGTTTATTGTTCTGTCAAATTTGGTGTAAACAATTCACCTTAGATCTCACCCATGAAAGATTACATTTAACATGTTTAAAAGGACTTTGTTATAACATGTGTTCAACCATGTCATAAGATCCTAGGCTTAAGGATGGTTTTAATATAGTGTATGGAAGTAAATGTAATGTTCACAGTGCTGAGTTGCAAGGATTAAATGCCAAAAGGCCTGCTTGGAAAGTTCCTTGCTTACATTAGTATGTGCATTACTTGTTCCATCTTTTAAATGTGTTGATGTTTTTTTCAGTATCTTTAATTACTAGATTGAGATTGAATATACGATTAATAGTTCACTTATATGATTCTGGATTCTGTGTTTAAAATCATGATTTTCTGTATCATTTTAATCTCTGTCCCCCCCCCCCACCCCCCATCCATATGGCTCTGTGTACAGCCCGTCTTTTCCTCTGTATCGCAGCACTGCAGTGGTCAACTACCTCTCGATATCTACATTTGTACTTTTTCATAAGCATCTGACACTTACCTGCCGGAGACGAGCCTCTTAATGGTCGCCCCTGAAATATGTTCCTCCACAGATTCTCCATCTGAATAAAAATGTCGGGCCCATGTAATTCAGTTGTTCACAGATGCAGGGTGCCTCTCTGACCCCAGCTTTCCTGTATAATGAGTCCGTCTTTTTATGCTGTTGATTCTGTCTCCAAAATCAAAATAGGTTTCTGGTGCATGTGACCCTCACCTCTCTGTGGACCACAGGACCTGCTTCCTGCTGGTCTTCCTGTTTCCTCACCTGTTCATCTTTCACACAGCAATCAAGAGTAACTTTGTAAAAATGTAAATCTGATGTTATTTTTGTTAAAACCTCCCAATGGCCTCTCATTCGAACTGGATGAAATTGCAGACCCTCAGCACAGCCTACCTGCGAGGCCTCCGCAGACCTGGCCTCGTTCATCATCAATACGGTTATTTTAACCTGTCAGCCTCGGACACCCGAAGCTCTTTCCTCTCAGGCCCGTTGCACCTGCAGGTGCCTCTCCCTGGATCCCCCTCTTTCCTTCTCTGCCTAGCCGACTCCTACTTATTTGCTAGCTCTCAGCTGAAATGACCTGTCATCCCTCTCAGCCCAAACAGTTTCTCTGTGATGGGTCCTCCCTGACTTGCTCTTGGTCTTACCCAGCACTTACTGTGATTGGTCATTATATATTGTACTTGTTTGATTTCTGTTTTCTTTGCTAGGTTGATTATGTCAGTTTTTTTCCTGCTTGGCAAGTAATTGGCACACATGAATATTGCCTTAATGAATGAATACATTCCATACAGGGTTAGCTAATCCACATGCCTTAAAAACAGCTCAGTCGGGGGAGTAACTTTTAAGTTTCCTCTTGTAGCAGCACACGTGCTACAGTCTAGTCCTCAACAGATGGCTCTCGGTTGGACTCCCAGGGTCTAACAGCTTCCCTGGGAGTTTCATCCCTGGTCGTCCCCCTCTCCTGTGGGATCATGGTCATCTAGTCTGACAGCTTCAGTAGCGAATTAACTCATGGAAGGGACATTAAATATATATTTGTATGCATATAAGATATTTCATAATTATATTTATGTAAATATCTAGATAGCTATAAATGTACAGTAAGAGGTATTAAATGCTTCCTAGAAAGGTGATTAGGTTTTATGAGTACAGCCCAGGGACAGCTCGTGGTACCTGGCACACAGTAGGTGCTCAGTGGATGCTGATCTGCGTTTTTAGCACAATCTCTACCTGCACTGACACTGGACCAGTGTTACTGGAGAATGCTTCCCTGTCCACTTCTCTCTCTCCCACCCACCACCTACAGGCTCCAGCCACAGCACTCTGTGCAGCTGGTTTTCTGAAAGGACCCTGCTTGGGTTATGCTTCCTCAGGTGCCTTTCTGCTTTTACCGTTCCTTCTGCATGAAATGTTCAGATTCTGCCCCAGGACATGGCCTGCCCCATCCTCTCTCTCACCTGGACCACAGGCTGGGCCCCGGTGCCTTGGTGCCTCAGCTTCACCACAGGACTTGCTGGTAACTCACGTGCTTGTCTCACCTCACTTAGCTGTGCACTTCTGGCCGGCCAGGGGCACCTCTTAACTCCTTTTTGAATCCACATGGTGACCAGTTATCGGCACTCAGTAATTTGGGAGTGAAGAAAACACTGAGTTGGTGGGGTCTGGGTCATTTTTCAGGCCGAGAAGGTAAGGAGGTGCTCTGTGCAAAGGCACCGGGAGGCCCATGTTCAGGAAGACATGGGCTTTCCCACTGGTGGCATTTGCGGTGCACTTACTGGCCAGGGGTGAGGAGGTTAGGCGTGGTCTTCCCCCCAGTTCCTTTCAGGGGTAGTGGTGGGGCCATCTTCCTAAGCCTTTACCAGCCTCTCAAGATTGGTATTCCCCAGGGCTTGGCCCCAGGCCTTCTGTCTTGTCACTATCCACTGGCTACTCTGTTTTCCCTCTCCCTGGGCAGCCTCATCCCGCCACGTGGCTTTGTGCACCTTGTCTGCCCCTGTCCCTCACTGTCTTACCTGTAAGTGTCTTCTCTCAGCACCTTGACCTCGTCTTCAGGTAATGGATGCCTGTCCCTTCAGCTGCCCTCTAGTCCCTGTGAGCCCCTGCCATTCCAGCTTAGATTCCTTGCTTATTTTCTCTCACAGTCCCTTTTCTTGTTAAACTTTCACATCATGATGAATTGTTGGTGGATGTTGGTGTAATGTGTTTGTATTGCGAGCATGTAGCGCGTATGTTGAATAAATGAGCTTATGCTAAATCAAATATATGAAAGTAGGAGGTATGCCTGTCCCTGCAGAGATGAACAGAGAGGTGGGAGACCAGACACAGTGAAAAAATGCCGAGCACTATGGCAGTGCCTACACAAGTCAGGAGACAGCTTGGTGTGTGTGTCCTCAGAAGCGTCCGCATTTGCTGCTGATGTCTTAACCGGAAGGATGCGGCGAGCCCCCTTTGCATTCCTGTTTTGAGTATTAGGAATATCAACTCCCTCACACACAAAAATAATACAGTGCGTATTCACATTTCTTTGTCTTTCAGATTCTTTCACTCATCATTATATTTGGGGAAGAAGCTACTACTTTCCCTCAGAGTTCTCTTCCTGTGTAGTTTGGAACAGCTGTCCCCAACCTTTTTGGCACCAGGGACCAGTTTGTGGAAGACATTTTTTCCAAGGACCATGGTTTTGGGATGATTCAAGTACATTACATTTATTATGTGCTTTATTTCTATTATTATTACATTGAATATATAATGAAATAATTAGACAACTCACTGGCCACTATAAAGCTATCAGCAGATGCATCTTAATTGTCACTTGCCACTCACTGGTTGAATTTTGATACGAGTCTGCAAGCAGCTGATGTATGATGGACTCTGTGCCGTCAAACCTCTCGGCTCATGTGAATCTGTATTTGCAGCCGCTCCCCAGCGTTGGCATCACCGCCTCAGCTCCACCTCAGTCATCAGGCATCAGATTCTTATAAGGAGCCACAACCCAGGTCCCTCACAGGCACAGTTCACGACAGGGTTCACACTCCTATGCGAAGCTAATGCCGCCGCGGATCATGGGAGCGATGAGGGGCAGCTGTAAGGACAGATGAAGCTTCTTCCGCTCACCTGCCGCTCACCGCCTGCTGTGGCCCAGTTCCTAACAGGCCCCCAACTGTTGCTACTCTGTGGCATGGGGATTGGGGATCCAGTCCCCAATGCTTTTTGTTGGATGTGTGGTTTTTGCTCATTGTGGGGCCTTTTCAGTGAGATGGGAAATGTGTGGCTTGGTGTTCATGCCTTTTGTCCCAGGCTTCCCCCCATCTGTTGTGCACGCCCCACCCCTGCAAGTCCCTAATTGGACAATAAATTACATGAAAACCCTAGTGTGTGCCCTCTGTGACCCCCCCCTTTTTAAAGTGGAGCCAACTGTCCTCCTGCTGTCACCACCCTTCCCGTCTCTTTGGTTCTGTCTCTCGCGCTGGTCCCCAGCTAGCGTACTGCAGTTTGCTTGTCTGGGTGGTTGCCTGCCCCGCAGTGGCGTGCACAGCTGAGGCCGTCCCGCTCAGTGTGCGTGCCCAGTGCCTCGTACGCACCAGCTGCCCATGGAGAACACGTGAGCGGAACAAAGAAAAGGCATCTTGTCAGGTGGCAGCAACACAGGTTTAAATCATTAGAAGCAAAGAAGAGTTAGGGAGAGTTTTGTGAAAACCAAAAAAAACCTGTTGAGTCCTTTCTAAATACTTTAATAATTAGTGGCACTGATTTTTTAAAAATAGTGTTCACAAATCTTTGATTTCGAATTCATCTGTAATTATTTAAATGTAAGGGATTTACAATTTTCTGTATTTTATAACTATCAATTTTCAGTTAAGAAAAATCTAACTTTAAAATAATGATTGAATATTTTTATTTTCACTTAAGTAATATTTGTGTAAATTTTGTTATTGATATAGCTAACAGATTTTAGACTTAGGTTTATGTGTATATTTAACATCTTTACGTTATACACATTAGTGTTTTTATACCTTCCTGAAAAGTTATACAAAGTAAGTCATATTTTAAGTATTTTATAAGAGTTTGCTGTTGAAAAGTAAACATGGGAGTAAATTTTTTCTTTGAGTAAAAGGGAATCAAACCTTTGATTCATTTTGTGGTTCATTTTCTGTGTTCTTATTCTTATAGATGTTGGTGACATTTTTTTGCCAGCTGTTCATGGTATTCAGTTGAATTTGCAAGCTTATGGATAGGAAGTTTACCAGTTACAGTAGTTTCTGGAGTTGATTGTGTCTTGTTTTGATGGAGCAGTATAGAGACTTGTGAAGGAGAAGCAAGCGCTGTTGTAACTATTGGTGAGGTAGTTGAGGGTCCCACACTTCTGTGCAAAGTGAGAACGCCCTGTGCTTAGTAGTTGAGTCCATGCTTTCTCTATTGCCAGTAACAAGTCATTCCAACACTCTGGGTTACAAGGGTCAGAATCAGTTGTGTTGTCCAGACCTGTGGTCTGGACTGTTCTCTGGCTGGGTAGTGCAGCTGGGAGCCAGACAGTCCACTGTCAAGGCGGCTGTGTCACACCTGTGGGCTCTGTGTATACAGGACGGCTCCAAAGTTGGTGGTGGCCTTCAGCTCAGCTCAGCTCAGGCTTTGGATCTAGGAGCTCGGTTCTCGGGCTGCTTGGGCTTGCATGTGGCATGGTGGCGGGGTTCCCTGAGCCAGCACCCCCAGAGAACCAAGGGCGCCTTTTCTTTCTTTTTTCTGGCTTCACCTTTTCCGGTCTAGCTCAGGATGGTAGATGCCCACCCAAACTCTGCCTCTTGAAAGGAGGCAGGTGTATCCCAGTCCCATTGGGTGGGACACACTGTTACAGCTACTTTGGGACAATGTAAGTGGCCATACATTGGTCTTACAATATGAAACATCTAAGTAATTTAATGTTAGCTTTTCTATCTAGTACAATCAGTATAGGAAGTTTAGGCTACTCAGGTTAGACTTTTTATGAGAAAATAAATCCCAAATCTATGTGAAAGAATGAAATCAGGGAGAAGAAAGCTTTTTGTACCAGTCTGGTTTAAGGATTTACTTTAACTAGAATTATTACCAAATTATTAAAAGCTCTTCAAACTTGTCTTGATTTAAAAAAAAATGTAGTTGTCTTAATTTAGTTCTTTGCTTCTCTCATATTCTGGCAAGCATCCACAGTTTTCTTAAAGGGCCGGCATATTTCAGGCATAGTGAGGTTGCTGTTAGTGGGCGCTTACTGTGTGCAGTGACTATGAACTTGGGAACTGTGGAGTAAGAAGTTCGTTATGGTCCTTCATGCTCTCCCTTGGTCATATATACAGTTTTATAGAGAATTTATGTCAGATTCAAGGTTTGTCAGCCCCTTGTTTTCTCACAGCCTGACTTGGGACTACCCTGCTTCTTCCAAGAGAAGGAAGTCGGGCACCAAGAACCCTTGAAGCATTTCCTCTGTCACCTGAGAGGAGAGCTGAAGCTCTGGACAGCTCAGCAGCGGTCCCCTGACATGCCGCCTGTGTCCCGTTTCCGCAGGCATGTGCCCTCTTCCCTGTAGTGATGATGGACCAGCAGAACCTGGCTGAGAAGTCAGAGGGAGCCCCGTGGTGCCAGAGCCAGGACTGGCACAGTGTGGGCAGCAGGCGGAGGGTGGCTGCTGGGACGTATACAGTTAAGGCAAAATGAGAGGAGAATTTGGTGAAAGCATCTAACATTTATAGCAGTTTGACAGTGATTTTATGCTTATTGACCCTGATGAAAGAAGTTTTGTGCTTGGTGTTTGTATGTCTTTTATTTTTAAATTTCATTTTTCTAGAAATTCCTTTTCATTGTATTTTACAGAAGTATTTATTGGTCTGTGACAGGTTGGAATGAAAACAAACTGGTCCTTCATCACAGAGAGTGTGAGGAGTGGGGGTCTACACCATGTGAGACCACATCTCAGTGTTTTAAATATTCATCTCCTCATCTTTGACACTTTGTTGACAAAGATATTCTGTAATGTGCACAAGTAGCAGGTCCCTATGTTTGGTTAATCGCCAAAAGTTACACAGATACAACTAACTGGCCAGAGATGACAGAAGGGCTGTAATTAAACAGCCCCGAGAAGGCCTGCCTCTGTGGGCAGGAGGCTGGGGGGCTTTTCTGTTAGTCACAGTGTGGGCAGCCCCGACTGTACAGTGTCAGCCGTGGCTCAGACACAAACACAGAACTGCAGCACCCGAGGAGTCAGCTGTGGGACGTCTCGTTCTGCAGTGGAGCCCGCCCGCCACACTCACTACACTGCGGGGTTGTGACCCAGATGCCCCAGCTCAGAGTCCACAAGAGCAGCACAAACGCACGTGCCACCAGCGGGGTGACGGAATCAGACAGGACTGTCTGGAGTCCAGGAAGGCTTGATGGTGAAACTAGCCAGTTGGAGAATTTACAACAAACAGGATTTTGACAAGCAGATGAAAGCACTAAACTGGAAAACAGAATCCCCCTCTTCAAGGAAAACTGCTTCACTCCTGTGGCATCACACTGGGTTAATTGTTAAAAACCGCTTCAGTCTCTACCTTTTGAAGATTTGTAAAGGCTTTTGCCCCTGACTTGGGGCCACCGAGCTGTCTTGGGATTGGGTTGTGTTTTTGGTTTAGCTGCTTCGCCCTCGCTGGGTGTGCTCAGTGTTAGGAGTGACGATCACTCATCGCTAGGGTTTCCCTTCTTCCGACCGCTCTGGAGACGCAGTGTTTCTTCTCAGGAAGAGCTAGTCCGTACTGAGATCTCCCAATCCATCAGAGGAGGATCCAGCAAACGCGCTAAGTTGCTAGGGCTGTGTTTTAATCTGCCTTTGCTGGCTGTTCTCAGGGGGACTTTCGGTCTTGCCCAAGCCGTTCCCTCAGGTTCAAATAGAAGTGGTCCTGTCACTTTTTACAAATTCAGTTGTTACGCCTTTTGGTTTGGTTTGGTTTTCCGTTGTGACTGAGCAGGACCTTGATTCGCTGTGGTTTTTCATCACTAATGCCTAGTGTATATGATGACTGCTTCCTGAATTATTACTGTACGAAGAGCTTGTATCTCCCGTATACGTTTTTAAAAGTAGGCAGCAAAATTAACGTATTTGGTTTTCCTATGAGATATTCCCACAGATTTAAAGTCTGTGATTAAAGAAGGGGAAAGCTAAGTTACATTGTTTATAGATAACCGTAACTTTTGACAGACTCTTGCCTTTTAATAATTTAACACAATATTCTGCTGTGAATCAGGTGCTGCTCTGGGTGTGGTGGTAGTGATGGGAAAATCCGATGATGTTGTTGGATTAGGTCCCAATCCTCAAACTCACCTTCTGCATTAACATTCTGAGGGAAAGAATATAAAAGTGTTCGTGTAAGTGTCAACATCACATTTTAGTCAGATTTCAAATATTGTACTGTGAAAAAAAATGTGTTTCCTCTTACAGAATATGACAGGTACCTAGCATCTAGCAAAATAATGGCAGCTGCTTACCTCGACCCAAACTTGAATCACACACCAAATTCAAGTACCAAGACTCACCTGGGTACAGGTGTGGAGCGATCCCCGGGGGCGATGGAGCGAGTGCTGAAGGTCTTCCATTATTTTGAAAGCAACAGTGAGCCGACCACTTGGGCCAGTATTATCAGGCATGGAGACGCTACTGACGTCAGGGTAAGTACGTTTTCCTAGGAGGCCCTCTTCCGTGCGTCTCAGGTTAAATGTTAGTGGTATTTAACTGTAAGTAATATTTATGACGGTATTATGGAGGGGTTAACTCTTTATAATATTTATTCAGCTAATATGTAAAGCAATTAAAATAGCGTCTAATATGAAATAAGAAAGCCATTTTCTAGAAAGTAAATTTGAAGGTATTTGCATGACTCCAAACACGATAGTTGTGGAGTATCTTCCTTATACCCAGTGCTTGGCAAGGTTCTGGAACCAGACAAGGCTCCTGCTCGATGGCTTGCCGTCTGTTGGGGGAGAGACGCCCACGGCCCTGCCTGCAGCCCAGGGCAGAAGCGGCTTCCCGAGGCATCATGGGAGTGAGCCTCACACACAAGCACCTGGTAGAAAGGCCTGCAGCTAGAGCCCAAACGTGCCGCTTACGGGAAGGCTCTGCACCGTGTTCTGGGCCTTAACAGACTCACTCAGAGCATTTGCACAGGAGGGGAGCCACTCAGAGATTATGAATCTGAAACGACATTTAACAAACGTTCAAGATTTATGAGATCAGATTCAGCTTGGAGAGAGTTCATGCTGAGTGTGCCCTGGGTTCAGTGTCACACTTACTGCACGACTGGTGTGTGGAGAGAACAGTGAGGCCTGTCAGCCTTCAGAGCTCGTGTTAGAGACCAACTAACTCCCCAGACGTCAGGACCGTCATGTTGTGAAGGGAGATGTTGTAAATTAGATACAAGTACATCAGTTATAAAAACATGTTTATCAAATTTTATGAAGATTAGTACAAGGAGGGAGGCCGGGATAGCTCAGTTGTTGAGTGCTTGCCTTGCAATCAT
This sequence comes from Craseonycteris thonglongyai, assembly GCA_004027555.1. Classification (NCBI taxonomy): domain Eukaryota; kingdom Metazoa; phylum Chordata; class Mammalia; order Chiroptera; family Craseonycteridae; genus Craseonycteris; species Craseonycteris thonglongyai. Next base: position 70,112 of record PVKE010000772.1, on the reverse strand, counting down.
GAGGTCCAGGGTTCGATTCCCGGCTCATGCAAACCCATGTGCTGAACTGTGGCACAAGTGGTAACCTCCATTTGGTGATGGAGATGCTTGCCTCTCATGGGAGGCTCTGGGTTTGGTTCCCGCCCCTCGCAGCCCCACATCCACCTGTGTGGAATGAAACCGTGTCACAACTAATGATGTGCAGCTATGGAGACTGCTCTGGGCCCTCCCCACTTCTCTCAAACAATAAAACAAACAACAACAAAAAGATTAGCACAAGCAAATTTGTGTGGCCAAAAAGCAGCTTGTTTTAGTAATAGATAAATGCTTGAAATTTAATTACTCTTATCAGTTGATTTTCAACATGAGGTAGAGAAATCACAATTGGCATTGATTTAACACAGCCCTTTCCTAGAGTGCTGGGAAACCCAGATGCTGCTGGGTCAGTGTGAGGGAAGTGGTAGTATTCATAGATTCATGCCATCGGATGCTTTAACGCTATGCCATTTGAAAATGTAGTTCAGTTGTAAATTAATGAATGGATGGTCTGCACAGAACGCTAGTGGAACACACCCCCATGACGTTTTTCTCCCAAGAAGAGGCCTCAAACAGGAACACCGTAGAAGCGGAGACTAGCAGTCCTGTTTGTCAAGAGTGAAGTGGAAGGGGCTGTAGCATTTGCGGGTCTTGGTGGCTGTAGAACGGAAAGGGAGAACGGAGAGTAGACGTGTAGTCACTTGGTAGACGGAGACTGACTATGTGATGGTAGCAGAGAGAGAGCTGTGCCAGCCGTTTTCTGAAAGGCGAGAGCTGCTTGTTACCCAGAGGTGCTGAGCAGTTAATTACATTCAGCCGTAGACGGGCATTGTATGCCCGCGTGGTAGTCGTGCACTGCTGTTGAACACTTGAACGTGGCCTGTCTAAATTGACACTGTGAGTGTGAGAACACACACTGGATTTCAAAGATCTAGCGTGAAAGAAGAATGTGACATGTCCCATCAATACATCATTATGATTACATGTTGAAAGGATAATGTTCTGACATAATTAGGTTAAATAAAATGTATTGTTAAAATTGAATCCCCCCCGTTCCTTTTTACTCTTTTTTTTTTTTAAAGATTTATTTTTATTGTTTTTTGACAGAGAAAAAGACAGACAGAGAGAGACAGAGAGAAGGGGGAGGGCCCAGAGCAGTCTCCATAGTTGACAGCATTAGTTTTCCATATAGTTTCACTCCACAGGTGGGCACAGGGCTGCACAGGGCAGGAACTGGGCCGGGAGCCTCCCCCATAGGCCCCGGCAAGAACTGAACTGGGGGCACAGCCCAGCTCAGCACGTGGGCCCACATGGGCCGGGCCCGGGATTCGATCCTCGGGCTCCAGGGCTGCAAAGCGAGCGCTTAACCCGCTGAGCCATCCCAGCTTCCCCTTTTTACTTTTTTTTAATGTGACTACTAGAAATTTAAAAATGACATGTGGCCTGTATGTCAGTTGTGTTCTGTAACCAATAATTATTGGAGACTGGTTGGCTCTGAAGAATAAAAACCTTTGGAGAAGTTGAAAGATTTATTTTCACCTGGGAGATACCTGGATTCTTGTAATAGTTCAATTACAGAGGTTTTGTTTTTCATGTTTCACTTAATAAGTTTTACTCCTTTTACATTTTTCTTCTAATTACACAAGAATTAGCTCAAATGTTTGGTTGGTGAAAGGATTCATAGGACTCCACTGCTTAGAGGCAAAGTGTGCAGAACAGGCCAGTAGAGAGACGGTACTCGGGAAAAGGCTGGAGAGTCCAGGGCAGGCCGCAGGGCCATTGACACTCAGGAGCCAGCACCACCCATATGTGGGGCACCTGCGTCTGAGGCATCGAAAGCCTCTTTGTGGTGGGCTTGTGAGATGGGCAGGTGGGCACCTTCTGTCTAGTACCCAGCCGTGACCTGTGCCCCTGCCCACGCCCCACCAAGAGCCGGGGAGTCGTAAGCCCGGTTACAAGCGGAAGCAGCTCTCACAGCCAGGAGCCTGTGGTGGCGGCCAGCACTGATCCTGGCCATCGTGTTAGTCAGGCGTCGGCACCACGCTCCAGGCGCCTCTGGAGATGAGTACAGTCAGCCCCGAAGAGCCCAGGCCCAGCCCATGCCGGACAGTACTGAGTCAGAGCGACTCTCCAGAGTAACAGCTCCCCCCGCTTACAGGAAAGAGTGACGTTGACATCCCACGTCACCACTGATGCTAGAAGCAAGAAAGCAGTGGTGCAGGGCCTTCCGAGGGCTCAGGAAAGGACTTGTACCCCAGAAGCCAAGCCCGCAGAGAAGTCAGGATGGAGGAAGTTAATACCTTAGGCTCTCTTTGGAAAAACATTGACGTGGCAAAATGGAGCATGAAAAAAGTGAGCCCTGAGGCAACGCCTTAGGGGAGGATGCAAGGGGCAGCGGCCCCCACACACTGCGGCTTCGCAGGCCCTCCTGCCCCTCTGACATCGTCAGAGCCTCGCAGCACTGTGACCGGCTGCACATCTATGCCCCCGGTCTGACTGGTCTCATTCGGACTTTCTGACCTTAATGCCACCCAGCAGAGTCTGTCCCTCGCGTCTCTGTCTTCCCACTTCTTACTCTGGAGGAACTGCCCAGGGCTTCAGGCTAGGGGTTTCCCTTCTCTTCGTCGCTGTGGTCCCTGGGAATCATCTTTACTTCTCTCCTGCTCACACCCTTCATCCAGGACATTAACTGCGTCTGTCCAAAGTGTACCTAGAGTCCACCGCTGCTGTGACCTCAGTGGCTCCACCATCCTTGTGCATAGTCACATGGTCTCCTGACACCCCGCCTACCCCTCTGCCTGCCTCAGTATGTTGTTGACAGGCCAGCAGCCACAAGGGCCCAGAGCACGTCACTCGTTCCCTGAGAACCTTCCAGTGGCTTCCTGCTCACTCAGAAGGAACATTCAGCTCTTTCAGGGGCCTCTCTCCTTTCTCCATTATGCCCAGTGGCCTGCGTCCTGCTGGTCACTCACTTTTCCTTTCTGCTTCCTGGACAGTTTTCTGCCCTGCCATCTTCTAATAGTAGTTTCCTCAGCACGTCCCGTAGCTCCTCAGTCCTCTCAGAGAAGAAAGCCAGATTCGTTCAGGGGCCCCCAACGACCTACAGGACCTGGCCCCTGGCTGCCCGTCCTCATCTTATCCCCCACAGCTGCCTCTCATGTCCCCCCAGCCCAGGGGTGCTGCCTCCCCGACCTCGTCCCCATCGCTCTGGTTTGTCATATTTTGTTTAGATGCTATTTCCTTATGGGAATTATCTGGTTTCTTGCCTAACTGCTCACTGGTTTCTGCGTCCCTGCACTAGGCTGTCAGTTCTGTGAGAGCTGACACCTCTCTGCTTCCCGGCGTTTTCCCCAGCGGCCGCAGCGTGGCCTCGTAGCCATGCGGCCTGTGCGCCTCAGATGCTTTGTGGATGACGACATGAAGTACATGTCGTATTTCTGAGAGGAATATAAATTCGGAAACTTGGTCACAGAAGTAGAAAGCCTTAATAGGCTAATAACCACAAAAGAAATTGAATTGCCAGGCGGAGATCACACCTATTCGAAATCACATCTGGCCTTACTGATATCTCTATCAAACCTTCATCCCTGCCTTATTGTTTGGATTTTTTTTCATCTCAAGGCCTAGAACCACTCACTTTATTCCCCAACACCAAATTTTGGCAACTGCAGTACCATGCTGCTGAAGATGGAGCTGAGTTCTTAAGACAGTGTTCTCACCGTGTTCAAAGCATCCTCACTACTACTTGCTATGGAAGTTCTTAAGTTGTTCAAGTTACTGAGTAGATAGATGCCTTCAGCATCAAACATTGAAGTGCGTGTGTGCTCATGACTGTGGCTGCTCCACAGTGAGGCAGAGATGGGACGTGTGAGGAGCCAGTGAGACCTGGGACAGAACACAGCGTGCAGGCAGCATGAAGTCAAAGGAAATGTCTGTGTGTCACTGCTGTTCATTTTTCAGTGGAGAGTAAATGTTGCAACCTTGTTTAGTCACGAGATACTATGGGATGGGGGCGCTTTGTTATGCAAGCCCCAAGTAGAAATTGTTCGGGGTGTCTTTGGGCAGTATGATGAGCAAGTGAACAGACTCAAGTTCTGTCTATTCCATAAAACTCCAAGACTGGGAACCGGCTTTTCCCCTAACAAGCACCACATTCTGGACTGAGCCTCTCTTGATCCACTGCTTCTGTGCAGGTGGGCTGCTCTGTGTGCCTCAGGAGTTATAACCTTGTGAAGGGGCATCGAGGAGTCACCCAGAGAAGGTGGGATTTCTCCTGGGGTGTTGATGGCAAGTATAAGTGTAAGACAAGGTTTGTGCTCTGCGGAAGGCCAGGTGATTAGGTAGATACGGATGTGAAGTAGCCGGAACAGGAGCAAGGTTGCTCTAGAATCGGTAGTGGCAGGAGCTGCTGTGGAGTGAAGAGATGACCTGCTCTGCAGCGAGGGTGACTGGTGTTGGTGTGCACTTGGCAGTGACTTGGCAGGGCTGAGACAGGCAGACAAAGGCACTTTTGTGGGAATTTGAAAGAGGCACCAGCTCCGTCCTTTGCAGCTCAGGGGTTGTGTGTTGGCGAGAGAAGCTGCAGAATTCGCCTTCGAGAGAATTACTAGAAAAAGACGTCCCTTCCTTTAGGCAGAACCCCCCTCCCGCCCCGCAAGCGCACACACACACACACAGAGCACAAGGTTTGCGGACTGCAGCTGGGGCTGGAGTCCAGCTCCCACTGGCCCCCTGGGCTGGGCGCCCCCTTAGGGCGCAGCCTGCACTGTCCTTTGTGATGGCACTGTCAGAAGCCAGAAAGGACACTGTGTGCATATCTCAGACACACACACACACACACACCCCCACCCTCATCCTTCCCGTCCCAGGAGAGTCCTTTATAAAGCTGTCTGTGACTCTTCCAGCCAGGCCCTTTGTTCACACCTCCTCTCTGAAGCCGTGTTCTCTCCCTCCCTGTGTCCTCCCTCCACCGCTGTCCTGTGCTGGATCCAGACCTTGTCCCAGGGACTGCGCACTCTGAAGGGGGGTGGGCCACGTGCAGGTGTCAGGAGCACGGCGCATGACCTGCCTTCTGCGTCCTTGTCAGTTTCTGCATGTAGTACACGTTATTTATCTGTTCTTATGAGAGGGCTCGGAGCATCCTTAACTGTTATCAACAGCATCATGCTGTAATGAAGAAATGCTGTGTGCGGGAACTTTTAAATGGCTCTTATATTTTAAGTTATATGATAGCTTCAGTTAATTGCTAATTTTAAAAAACCAGTGATGATTTTCTTTGGTAGACATTTTCATCTTAATATTACCATCATGAAAACAACTTGTTAAAGGCCTAAAATATTGAGAAGATTGCAGGGACAGTGATTAGCATACCCTCATGTAAGGACAACGGATGGTTTCCATCGTATTCCCAAGTGAGATGCACATGGGTGCCTATTTACAGACGCATGTGACTTCCACACCTGTGCAGGTGTACGGCAAGAATCGGGTCTGCCGCCTCCCTTCCCATCCCCCCCCCCCCCCCCCCCCCCCCCCCCCCCCCCCCCCCCCCCCCCCCCCCCCCCCCCCCCCCCCGGAGAAACTTCACTTCCTCTAGGGCACCTTCCCCGATGACCTCCTTCAAAGGTCACCGTCACCTCACTGAACTAACTCAGGGGCCACATATGTTAGCAGCATTAGATTTGGGGCTGTTAATCTATACAGAGCAAATAAATTAGATTGGTTAGGCCCAACTTCACATAACTTTTCATACATCAGCATTATCAGCAACATGGCCTGAATTGTTTATATCTTCCCAAATGTGCATTTTGTTTTGTTTTTGTAAAATAACTTAATTTTATTCATTTATTTTTATAATTGTTAAATTTATTGGGGTGACATTGGTTGGTAAAAAATTACACAGGTTCCAGGTATATAATTTTACATTACATCGTCTTTGTATTGCATCATGTGCTCACCACCCAGAGTCAGTTCTCTTTCCATCACTATATAGTTGATGCTAAATGTGGGGTGTTTTTGTTTGTTTGTTTGTTTTAATGTTATTATTACATCCTGGTCTCGAACAAGACACTCTCCTTGGTTCAGAGAGCGTGACCCCCTTCTTGGGTCTGGGCCTCATCAGGTGATTCCTGAGGGTTGGCTGGGGTGCTGCGGCAGGTTTGAGGATGGTGCAGAAATGCATTTTAAGTGTCCACGCCTTGTTTATCAACAAGGAGAGGGAAGAGCCTCTTGTTGTGTTTTAACTTTTGCTTATTCATAAAAATACTATTTGAGAAAAAGGATTTCTAAGTACAGTCATGTAATTTATTTAACGTGATACTCTTTTACCAAAGGTTTCTGCTAATTAATGAAATGAGCATTGCATTAATTGTTAGCATACAATTTCTGTTGATAACAGTCGTCTCTGGGGGATATGTTTTTAGGGCATCATTCAGAAGATAGTGGACAGCCACAAAGTAAAGCACGTGGCCTGCTATGGATTTCGCCTCAGTCACCTGCGGTCCGAGGAGGTCCACTGGCTCCATTTGGATATGGGTGTCTCCAACGTGAGGGAGAAGTACGAACTTGCACACCCACCAGAGGAGTGGAAGTAAGATTACAAACCTGCTTTGGTGTCACTCACTCTTGACTTGTTTTGTGTGCTAAATCACGTACAAGAGGACGAATGTCTATAATTTTCACACTCTGACATTACGACTTTGGCTGTAACTATTAACCAGTGACCTCTTCTACACTTCTGTTTATTCCGTCCTTGGGGCACCGCAGACTTTGATTGCGTGAGCTTCCGCAGAGAGCTGTGACCGTCCTGTGCTGGTCACGCTCCGCTTGTCAGCGCTACTTGGTTTCAGCCTCTGTTCTGAGCACTGCAGCCCTGATGCCTTGACTTTCTGTCCTGTTGGCGTCTTTTTGTGCCGCAGGACTGGATGTGCCCTGAGGAGACCATACCTACCCTGTTGTCTTATTGATGGGCTGCACAGCTTGCTTCCTTGTGCCCAGGTGCATATTTGATATTCATGTGTGACATTAAATTAGGAGGTGATCTCCTGGTTACTGCTGCTGAATGAAACTGAAACAATTCAAGTAAAAGAGTTCCTAACAATTGTTCTTTCCTTGGGTCTCGCCTAATAACTTCTTTCCCTATTAAGTAAACTGACATGTTGGGAGGAAATTGTACATCTAACAACACTTACTGGGGGCGAAGTATAACTTGTAAAAAGGGGGTTCTTGTGTCTGTCGATAACGCTGGAGGAATAAGGTGGACTGTGGATTGAAGGGGGCACTTAGATGTCAGCACCTTCAGTCCCAGCATTGAAATAGATTAGCGTACACATTTTCAAAGAAAAACTAACATGTTTGGGTTCACAAATCTCTAGTTGAATAAAATCTTACTTATGCCAGTTACAGAGTTTAGCGAAGAAATGTATCTTCAGATTTATCAGGTAGCTGGAACCGAGTGAATGCAATATGCTGTGACAGTATAGCTTGCTTGTTACATCAGTGGCCTCTAAGCATTTAGTTGTTTAATCAAATAAATATTTAAAAATTAAGAGTATTTAAAAGTTAGGTAAATACCTGCCGGTATTTTTATTGAACACAATTCTGTTATCTTTCTAATGTACGTGGATTTGTCAGAGGCATACCTCATTATGATGATATTCTAGTGTGCCGTAAAATGCTTGCTGAATGTACATCTCTGAGTATATGAGCTTTCTTTTTGTTCTCTTAAGCCAATTTATTTTATTTCAAGTGAAGTTGAATAGGCATTACTTTAGTTGATGGAACCTGAATTCTCGAAAGTATGAAAACTTAGGACTGGATTGGCTAGAACTTCACAGAGCCTGACCCTGCTCAAAGGAAGGTGATGAAGAGGCTGCTGATGATAATACCGACAAAGATGATGATACTGCTATATTGTCACTATTGATTGTAGGAGCCAGGTGCTATGCCAGCGATATGCTACCGTATTTATAATTTTTATATTTATAATTTTTTTTAATATATTTTTTATTTATTTTTATTTTTGACAGAGAGAGAGAGAGATACAGAGACAGAAACAGAGAGGGAGCTGAACTGGGGGAGCTCCCAGCTCAGCATATGGGTCCGCACGGGCCGGGGCCGGGATTCGATCCTCGGTCCCTGGTGCTACAAAGTGAGCGCTTAACCCACTGAGCCATCCCGGCTTCCCCTATTTATAATTTTTAAAATGTGTATTTTGTTTAATTCTCTCAAAACCTTATGAGGTAAAGACTATTATTACCCCTGTTTTACAGATGAAAACAGGCACAACAAAATCGATTTAAATTATAGTCACAAAACTATGAGACAACTTTGACTTTAATTTAGCATAGGTTTTTTTGTTATGTTTTTCTTTCAATCAGGATTCCTAAATAGGAATCATGTAATCTTAAAAACGCTGAGCATGTAGCTAGGATTATAAGATAGTGAAGGTTGTGTGGGTAGTAGGTGGAGATAATGAAAGAAAATGTGATCAGAGATACAGTATGAGGGCTAGTACAGATTGTTCAATTTATTTAAAAGGAGAGGGAATTTTAAGTGTCATTAATGAAAAGGAGACTATTAAAGTGGCCAAGCAGATTTGAAAAAGAACCGAACAGAAGTTCTAGAAATCATTAGATAGATAAAACAGCAGATTAGATACAGCTGAAAAGTTAGTAAACAGGAATGTGGATTCAAGAAAATTTGCCCAAAGCACATCACAGAGAGATGAGCAGATGGAATATGTGAAGCAAGTTTAAGTAACATGAAGAATGAGAAAATGAACCCTTTTCTGATAGGAACTCTAGAAGAGAATAACAACGGCGAAGAAGGGGAAATAATCCAGAGGTAATGGCTGGGAACTTTCTAGTATCCATGAATGACATGACTCCTCAAATAGAGGATTCACATATAACCCCAAATAGGTTTAATAAAACTAAATCCACACTTGGGCAGAGTATAGTAAAATAGTGTATAAAGGAAAAGAGAGGATGTTAAAACTAACCAGAGAAAAATTCAGACTTCTTTCTCCACAGTTTAAAAACACATGCGCAAGCAGTTTGGGGTTCAGCGTGCAGCACCCAGCTGGCTGGGGGTCTGGCTTTAATGTTTTATTCTCACCCCAGTGGGCTCTCGTGCCCTGCAGCCCACAGGTCTGCCCTGCTGACCTTCCGTCCGTCCGTCCCTCCCTCTGGGCGCTCTTCACTCAGCCTCCTGGGCACCAGCGGTCCTCCGGGAAAGGCTTTCCTCCTACTTTGCTGACCGCTCACAGTCCTTCCTGCTTAGCCGTTAAGCGTTGGGCTGCTCCCGGGACCTCTTCTCCTCTCTTCCGGCTCTCTCTAGACTTGCCTTTGGCCTCTATTTGGATAGACACAGGAAACCATATTCAAGTCACCGCAGTCACCAGCGAAAGATCCCAACAGGTGCTGGACTAGGGGAGTAGTCACAGGAGTGGGAAGCGGTTGTACAGGGACATGTTTTCAAGGTGGAGCTCATGGGATCTGCTTGTGGGTCTTTTAAAATGTGAACATCCAGTGAAGAGTACAGGTGGTGCCTGTAGCTCCTCTTCCCACTCAGAGCCTGCTCCGTGGTCCTGACCCCCTCAGTGCTCCCCTGCATCGTGTACTCCTCCCCTTTTTTCCTTCTCCCAGCGACTCTGGTCCCTTGAAATTGCCGTTTCTATTTCATGGTTACTCAGGCTGGATCTGATGTGATGGTCTCCTCTGCTGCCAGTTTCCTTGTGGAGCAGCACAGCCCTGCACCTCACTTCTTGTTCTGCCCTGAGCTTTCAGAAACCCCCACTTGCTCCACGCAGCACAGCCCTGCACCTCACTTCTTGTTCTGCCATGAGCTCTCAGAAACCCCCACTTGCTCCACGCAGCACAGCCCTGCACCTCACTTCTTGTTCTGCCCTGAGCTCTCAGAACCCCCACTTGCTCCACTAGCCACACTGGCTCTCTCACTGGTTCTTGCACAAGCCAAGTGCATTGTTCCCTGGGGCCTTTGAACTTGATGGGATGGCTAGGTGTGCTCTGCCGTTTCCTCCCTTCATTCAGGGCACATGCTCCCTGCCACTCCTTCCCCGGGGCTGTCTCATGTGCCCACTGCCTGCTCATACCAGCTTTCTCTCTCAGGGACCTTGTCGTTACTGCCCTGTTCCTGGCTCTAGTTCTGTATGTAGCAAATGCCCAGGAAAAAAATTTTGAGTGTAAATTACATTTGTGATAACGAAATGGTAAAATAAACCAAAAGGCAAAGTCATATGGTGGTGCAGTAACGTGTATTTAACTAGGAGCCAGCCAGTACTAGTTTGTGTTAGTAGCAGTATGCCCATATTTCCACGTGCTGACTGTGTCAGACCATGCGCAAGCCCTTGACTATCAACATTAATTCGCATTGTGATGTTCTTAGCAAGGAGGTGCTCTCATGAGAACGCCGTTTTACTCGTGAGAGCGCTGAGGTTTAGAGAGACTTAATGACTCCCCAGATCCTGCAGCTTCTGTGGGCGGCAGAGTGGAAATTGAGTCCAGACACTCAGTTAATGCTTCTGCGCTCCTGTGTCAGATGTGAAGCTACAAGAACAGAACATTTGATCATTCCCTCTTAATAGCAGACTTCTTCTCTCAGCGCCTGGGTGGGCGTGCAAGGCAGCTGCAGTCCTGGCTTTAATTCCGAGAAGTAGGATCTCCATATTCAAACGGAGGTGCCAGGACTCGTGGAATAATTGGATATCAGTTTCCATGCCTGTGAGGTTTGAACGTTTTTATGTTCATGTTGAAGATATTTTTATGCCATCTGCTATTAGGGTCTATCATATTGTTAAATAAACCTGAGATGTAAACGTGTTCACTTGGCTCTTCAGTTCTTCAAATACCGCAGTAAGTAGCTTGAAGCACGTGTGTTTGGTCATAACTGTGTCTGGCAGGATGACCGGCCTGACAGAGATGCCAGGACATGTCACTGTGGAAAGGAAGGGCTGGTGTGATAAATGACTATTCTTGTAAGAAGAGTGACAACAAACTTAGATCATATCTTCAATAGTACAACAGAAATACACTTGAGATGGATCAAATTTTAAAAAGAGAAAGTTCAGGGAATGCCGGGATAGCTCAGTAGTTGAGTGCTTGCCTTTGCAACCGTGAGGTCCAGAGTTTGATTCCCAGCCCAGACCTGTGCAACCCCGTATGCCAAACTGGTGCAGCCAGTAACCACCAGGATGGCTCGGCAGTGAAGGCTCTCACCTCCCATGCAGGAAGCCCCCGGTTTTGGTTCCTGCCCCACACGGCCCATATCCGCCTGTGTAGAATGAAACCATGTCACAACTAACGATGTCCAGCTATGGAGGCTGCTCTGGACCCTCCCCCCATCCCCTCTCTCACCCTCTCTCAAAAACCACAAAATAAAAATAAATAAATAAATAAATAAAGAGAGAAAGTTCCAAGGAAAATTTAGTTGAATGTGGCCCTGGAGTAGGAAGGTTATCTTATTATCACAAAAATGTTCAGTGTAAAAGGAAAGCATGGCAAATTTGACTATTGAGATTCAGAAACTTCAAAAGCTACACTTTTAAAAGTGCAAAAACAAGCTGCAACAGGGAGAAGGTATTTGCAGCATATGTGATTGACAAAAAAGATGGTCCCTGAGTTCTACTGGTCAATATGAAATTTGCCTACAGTTCTAATGGACAAGAGACATGAAGGTATTTATTTCCAAAGAGAAAACACTGGCTAGGATTCGTAGGCAGACACTGTCATTTTCATTAGTGATCAGATTAGGGAGTTGCCATCCTGGACCACACTGAGATTCTGATAAGTTCTCTGAAGTAGCAGCAGCTGGAGAGCTGAGGATCTAGCAGGATCTTGCCTGCACTGCCGGGGAGAGTGTACATTGGTGAAACCATTTGGGAAAACAGCTTAGCATCGCCTTGAAAATGGAGTCCTTACATACCCTCCAGGCCTGCTGCCCCAGCCCCAGTTCTCAGTTGAAAGACTGCATTTTGGGACAGGCTGGAGATGCATGAGTGTTCACAGATGAACCGGTGACAGTCCGTCAGCCATGGAATAGTCACACAGTTCAAAATAAATGAGCTGCAGGGACCTGCGACAATATGGATGGGTCTTAGCCAGATGACACTTGGCAGAAGTTCGTTCCAGGACAACGTGAGTGTGCCAAACACCAGCACCACTGAATTGAACAGTTTAAAATGGTTCATTTCTTGTTAGATGACTTTTACCTTGATTTTTTTTTTTTTTAAGATTTTTTTTTATTGTTTTTTGACAGAGAGAGAGACAGAGAGAAGAGGGAGGGCCCAGAGCAGTCTCCATAGTTGACAGCATTAGTTTTTCATATAGTTTCACTCCACAGGTGGGCACGGGGCTGCACAGGGCAGGAACTGGGCTGGGGTCTTGCCCCGGTGAGAACTGAACTGGGGGCACTCCCCAGCTCAGCATATGGGTCCTCACGGGCCGGGGCCGGGATTCGATCCTCGGTCCCCGGGGCTGCAAAGTGAGCACTTAACCCACTGAGCCATCCCGGCTTCCCCTGATTTTTTTTGATTTTTTTTTTTTTAAATAAAGTACATTCCAGAAGATGAGGTATAGCATAACAGTTTCAAAAAGCAAAATAAACCTAAAACTGCTGGGAGCACATCAGTTGTAAGACAGCATGGGACATAGAAATAAAGGGTCAGGGAGCGATAGACAGTCCAGAGTCTTTGCAGGGGGGGCAGCCTGACCCCCAACCTCCATGAGGCCCCAAAGGAACTGGGGCTGCGCCTCCGGTCCAGAGGTAGAGCGTGAAGTTCGTTGTTCAGTCCGCACCTCCTGTGCTGCTTCCGTCCTCATCTATCCAGGAGGGGCAGGACCGGGCCCGCCTGCCACTTGGTTCCTGGGTGATCCCAGGTGATAAATAGGTGGCATTTGGTGGGATTAGAGGCAGCCACAAAATTTCATCTGCAAAGACCCTATTGAGTTTAGCACAACGGTTTACGCAGCTTTGAGAGATTTCCAGCAAACATTTAAACTTAAGTTTGGTATTTCAGTAATTAAACTCTAGTGGACTGAAATTTGATAACTAAATTTCATTTATCTGGAATCACCCACATGGAGTGGTCTGTTGGACTTGGGAGTGGGTTATCCAGTTATAAATAGACTGAGGAGCTTCTGGGGAAATGCCAGTCCTTTGAGATGCTGAAGCGGGACTTTGAGGGCAGGTCTAAGGGAAGGTTCTCTTGGCATTTGAGAAAGTGTTGTGGGGCTTTTGCAGAGCAGTTGACAAAGCCCTTTTCACTGTTATCAAGATGTGGGTCACATTGCCCTGCTTAGTGCTTCTCTGTTCCCTGCTGTTTAACAGAGGGTTTTTTCTTTGTTTGGTTTTTCTTTTCAGACCTTTGCAGGAGAAAAGATCTTTAGAGGAAGGTGTCCTTTTTCAAAGAAAATGAATGATAGTTAGGAAGTTTTAGGTTGTACTTTGATACAGTTTTTTAATGTTATCTTGAAATGACAATGCGTATGCATATACCTTAAGTTGAAAAGCCAGTCTTTCATTATAGTACTGAATTCAGCAAGAATTCTTCAAAAGATTTAAAGCAATAAGACTTGGGCAAGTTTGGAAATGGCACCTTTAAAAAGAAGGATGGGCTTCTAAATTTGCTGATGTATTAATTAAACATTTGTTGGATGCTTCGGCCCAGACACTGACAGTACAGCGATGAGGAAGTCTCTAGTTGTCTGGCTGGCCAGCAGATGCTGACCAAGCTGGCTTAACACTGGTTCTGGTGAGTATTTGTTACCACAGCTACAGGATAATGAGTCTTACGCATGTGGGAATTTTTTTTTTTTTTTTTCTCAGTATGTTCAAAAGTTGCAAAAATAGTAGCCTCCCTAAATATTAAAATCTCACATAAACACAGTACAGTTATTGAAACCAAGACATGAGCACCAGTACAGTACTACTAACTAATCTACAGACATAATTCAGATTTCCCAGTTTTCCCACTGAGGTCCCTTTTCTGGTCCGGGATGCAGTTGAGACCCCCCTGCTGCCTGTCACTGCTGAGTCTTCTGCCTTTGATCTGGGACAGTTCTTTAGTCTGCCCTTGTCCATCAGAGCCTTGATAGTTTCAAAGAATACTGGCTGGTTATTTGTACTGTGTCCCTCAGTGTGGATTTGTCTGGCGTTTTCTCCATGATAATATTAAGCTTACACATTTTGGGCAAGAAATACCACAGCCAAGGTGTCTGCTTCTCGTTGCATTGGGTCAGGAAGTCTGTAGTGACTGTATGACCCCTTTCACTGGTGGTTTTTACACAGATCATTTACTTACTGTGATGGCCAGTTTTTCTGCTATAAAGTTATTGTTTTCCCCTTTGTAATTAAGAAATACCTTCTGGGGAGATACAGAGACTCTGCAGCTGTCCTGTGCCCATTGCATTTCACTCACTAATCACAACATCATTGATGAGTCTTTCTCGTAGCAGTTATTACTCTTAATTTTTGCCAGAGGATGAGTTTCTATTTCTAGCCTGCCTTCTAGGTTTTTCGATTTGAAGTTATTATAAGAAAGAACTGTCCATACCACATTGTTGTTCACGAGGGTCATCTCTGATGTCTCTTGAAGTGGTACTTGGTTTACTTACTGCATTGCATACTGGCTGGCTCATCCTTCAGTATCAGGGCCAACACATTCTTTGTCCAGCTCAATCTCGTGCTCCTCCCACCATTAATTGATTAGCTTGTGGGTTTCTTGTTGCTCACAGTTGTTGATAAGACTGAGGATGTTAGAGGTCAGTGGCATCAAGAATATATTGCTGGGGAAGCCAGGATGGCTCAGTGGGTTAAGCGCTCACTTTGCAGCCCTGGGGACCGAGGATCGAATCCCAGCCCCAGCCCGTGTGGACCCATATGCTCAACTGGGGAGTTACCCCAGTTCGGTTCTCACCGGGGTGAGACCCCGGTCCAGTTCCTGCCCTGTGCAGCCCCGTGCCCACCTGTGGAATGAAACTATGGAAAAAACAATGATGTACAACTATGGAGACTGTTCTGGGCCCTCCCCCTTCTCTTTGTCTCTATCTTTGTCTCTGTATCTCTCTGTCAAAAACAATAATAAAAAAAAAAGAATATATTGCTTAGGAGTAGAAGCAAAGGGGTGATTTCATTTTGGGTGTTGCATGTAGCTGCTATTCACAAATCTGTGGACTAGCACATAGCAGACGTGGAAATGCAGTGGCATGCAGCCAGGCTCTTAGCGTGGTACACAGCGGAAGGAAAATGGTAAGTTTTGTGGGAGAGAGGGGTCTGAGGATCTCAACACTAGTGGGCCAGTGGGCTGTGGGTGTCAGGTGTTGTGGCATAAGGACTGAGGCAAGGAGATTGGACTAGAATTAGGTGACCGTGAAGAAAGTTTCAGTGGGGTTGTGAGGGGGACCTATGCTAGACTGCAGTGGGTTGAAGCAGGGCCCAGAATCCGTTAACATGATCTAAAGACCAGGACTGCCTCCGTGACAGCAAGATCAGTGTGTGTTCCTCTCTGTTTTTAAGCCGCAGGTGCTGCCTCTTAGTTTCCTTCTGCCTTTGGGCATTCATTCATCTGCTTGAACCGCATGCCTTCCTCTTCATAGCTGTGGGACCCTTTGGGGCAAATTTCCCCGATTCCCTAAAACCTTTTTCCGTCTGTGAAGATAGGGTGCAGTATTTACTTGGTGTTTCTCCCCCAGTGTTGCAGTCACCTCCTGGTCTCCTGCTTCTTCCTTTGGCCCCGTTGTGAACGAAGGAAGCCAGGCACTGGAGGGGACATACTGTATGATTCCATGCAGATAATGTGGCCACCAGGGAGCCTTCTGTGCCCCTCACCGCGCCCTGTGCCCTTGCGTGTTGGTTCAGCTGAAGACACTTAAGTGCACGTTTTTGTGCTGGAGGATAAAACATTTCCAGATTGATTGATTATGTTTTAACTTATTTTTAAATATTTCAGAGTAATTGGCCATGAATATCTTGCTCACCATCATATTGTAATTGTTGGTTATGAATTGAGAAAATTACTTATTTCTAATTGTTGTATTCTGTGAATTATTTTTTAGATATGAATTGAGAATTCGTTATTTGCCAAAAGGATTTCTAAACCAGTTTACAGAAGACAAGCCAACTTTAAATTTCTTCTATCAACAGGTATAGGAGGGCAATTTAATATACTTTCCTCTTTGTTTTTTGAATCCTATTTATCACATAGTTTTATTTTAGAAGTAGCTTAAACCTAACATTTGGGAGAATATAAAATTTTCACTGTATGGCAGTGAGAATTTTTTAACTAGTGAGAAATTAAGAACTTTGTGAATTTTTGTATGCTTGGGAAAATCTTACAAGATACTTCTCTTTATGGTGACAGTGAGTCCTAAGTGACATAATCATTGTTTTGTGTTTAATTCAAATACCGTTATCATGCCTGAATGCCACTGGATTGGTCAAATGTAGAAGTGATTGTCAGAGCCAGCTACACCTATATCATCTCAATAGCAACTTGTATGATAAAGCCCAAATTGACTCTTTTATACTAAAAGCAACTTGCTTTTTACCCCTAAAGGTATTAGTTAGGCAATAAATATATGTGGCATAAATGAACCACTACATTTTGTGACCAAATAAATGTTACTTGTTAGCATTAATGAAGGGTGTTCCAAAAAATTGTCTAAAGAGTATCAGAGAGACATTTGTGCATATAATTTTGTCATTAAACGCACTTGGTGATGTTTTGGTTGAATAAAAATATTCATCGAATATCTCCTGTGGGTCAGGATTGCAGAAATTCATCACATAATCTGAACTGTTCAGTCCCTCATCTAGTGGAAGATTCCTGTTCAGTGTGGTGCTCTGGCTGGCAATGTGACCATGCGTGGGAGGGTCTGCTCCCTAGTGGAGGTTTGGAGTGAAGGGGGTTCCCCTGAGAACTGCATTTGAGGAGTGTCCAACTTTGTAGATAAGGAAGGATGTACTTTAGAAAGAAGCATGTTTAAATCTGAGCCAGCGTGCTTTAAGAAGCGACAGGTGAGAAAGGGAGGGACCACGTCATGTAAAGAGAGGATTTTGCTTTTTCTCCTGCCTGTCCTACCTGATGTGTGGACGGCACCAAGGATGGATTGGGTTCCCAAAGGGCTTCCGGCTGGTTAGGAGGCACTTCAGCTATTTAAGTGGGAAATTAGAATGACATGAGGTGTCGCAGTGGCAGTAGGCAGGTTTAGTGAGTGGATTTGCTAGAAATTGGAGATTGAACTAAGATGGAGCATGAAAATGAAGATGAAAGACACGGATTGTGTCAGCCCAGGATCCCAGTGTTGGGGAAGAGAAGAGGGGTATTATCTCCCCAAGTGAGGTAATTGGATATTTCTGCTTGTAAGATCCAAGCTGTGAGACCAGGGGGCCGACGAAGTGTCCCGTCACTGGGGTCTGCTTTGTCTGTGAGGTAGAAGTCAGACAGACAGAGTAAGGTGTTAGGGAAGGGACTCGTGGAAACGTGTGAAGATTTCCAGTAGTACCGAGTGACAGGAGAGGGGGTGACTCTTGGCAAAATGGAAAGAGAAGTCATGTTTAGATTCCAGCTGAGATTGTTGGAGGCCTACTCGTGTTGCAAAAATGATCTCTAGTTTACGAATCGCTTCTCATAAATGTTAGCACATCCCGTCCTTTAGCTATATGGCGAGCTTCATATTTCAGTGAGTGAGGTGAGGGGAGGGGTCGTTAACTAGCACGTTTATATTGTATTTTTCTCTCAGATGATCTGTATCATTATTGGCATAATTTCTTTGAAAAAGCCACCCACAGAGGAACTCTGTGGCTCCTTTAGTGACATTGGTTTCTAGAATGCATGATCCAGGCCTAAATAGCTCAGTTATTCCTTTTTATAATTTCTAGGCTAACCTAACAGTCAGCAACTTTTCTGGTCCTCTCACTCTGTTACTAGGCTGTCCTAGTTTTCCTTTCAGAAGACCTTGCCTCTAACCATATGATCGAAGTTAGTACATACTTACCGGTGTGTCCTAGATTTCCTCCTCCTAATAGGACAGGTTGCCGTCTGTGTAACTGAGCCGACATATTGAGTGTTGGGTGACTGACTGAGATTGTTCTTTGGATGCACAGTTTTCATTTAAAGATGTCCCAAATGTGACTACCAATGTGAGATCCTGTAAATGTTTCACTCAAAAGTTTTTGACCCATTTTAGAATATTCTGAAAGATACTAATCAGCACACTCTAAAAATAAACTAGAATCTCATTATAACCCTATACACTGTAGAGCAGGAGACTATAAAAATAAGTTTTGTTGCTAAAGCTAATGTCCCACTATAAAGCAAGAAAAATACGTTTTACCGTGAAATTGAATTTTTCCTTTACCGTACAGCATTTTAAGTCCACTTTATTTCTCTGAACTTGCTTTTGTTAAAAGTGTATCTGATTGACAACCTTTTATAAGTAGTGGCGGCCATTAGTTTGAAGGGCTATGTCTATGCTTAGTCAGAAGTGGTCATATTAACTGAAATTATGTAGAAATCATTTGGTACTTTGTCAGCTGTTGAGATGCCTGGGCCTGACATGAAGTTGTCGTTTTCTTCTACACATATTTTAAGATTTAATGCGTATATTTATCCATTGGCTCTTAACATTCAGTGTAACATATTAAGTGGTTAACGTGGCAAAAAGAGTTCCAGTAGGAAGTTGAAGAAGATACTCAACTGTATGGTCTATTCTGGAGCCTAAACTTGCATATAGAAACATGCAAGGTGCCAGGGCATGCTTATTTCTTGTTGACCCATTTTTCTTTTGGATTTTTGGGTCTAGTTGATGAATTTGTTAGCTGACAAAGTACTCAGAAGAGAGCAAACAAAACACAGAATCTCACATGGTATGCAAAGCATCAAGTTGACATATGGAATGAATTATGGAGTTGTTTAGGATTAATACTTTCAACTAGAGGTGTGACCAGTTTTTATATTAAACCTCATGCATTTCTGTTGCAGAGTGAGATGAGGAAGACTCCTGACTATAAATGCAATGCTTGCCCACAGAAGGACGTTCAGATGCAGCCTGTTTTTCAAATACATCCTGTTTTTAAGTAGGAAATTGGCATCAACATAGAAACAGATTAATTTAATAAAACAAAACACAGTTTTTTAGAGGTCTTCTCTTAAAAGACTTTGAAATGCGCTGGATCTGGCATTAATAAACAGAAGTAATTCATGCTATCAAAGGAGAACACAACACACTGAGGGTGGTGACATGAGCCAGGAGGTGCATGTGGGGCCATTATGTATGTCCTGGGGACCCCTGGGGGACGCGCTGTGTCCCCACTTGGCATTCTGCTCCATGAAAGAGCTCACAGTGGGGACATGCTAAAGCCTGGGGTTGTGGGTTGGTGGGTCTGATTTTGGAGTCCTAGTGTTAATACTTGCTATGTGACCTTGGATAAATACTCATGTACTTTGCTCTTTCTATATAAACTAGGACTACTGACACCTACCTTGAAGAGCTGTTTAAAGATTGTAAATAATATTTAAACACCTAGCATGTACGTGACCCCCGATAGTTCCTTTGCAGTCATTTTCATTCTTTTAGGCTTTTTCTAAGAAATTGGGGATAAGAGTTGTGCCCGGGTCCCAGCGAATGAGTATTACACAGAAATCTGCCCGACATGGTGCTGAGTATAGTACTTTTAGCAGTTAGACGTACATGCGCCACTGAAATGCTCAATAAATTGCATTTGCGCGTTTCATGAGTAAAAGCAGTAAATCCCACTGGGAGTTAACAGGAAATGAGAGCTAGGCAAGGAAAGGACACCAAGCAGAAAGGGCCTGCGTCTTGGTCCAGGCGTCAGGACGGGAAGGTGCTCAGCACATCGGGGAACAGCAGCTCCAAGCCGGGGAGGCCGGGGGAGGCACAGATGCCAGGGCGCTCCGTCCTGCACACAGCCAGGCCGCCGCGGGGGCCCGGGTGGTGGCCTGTCCATCCCAGATCCGCGCACCCCGCAGAACACCTCGGGTCCTTAGGCCACGCTCAGATAGCTCTGAGGGCCGAGAGGAGTAGGCTGTTGTAGGAAAACAGCTCTCAGAACCTCTAAGTCACATTCATGAAAAAGGGCTTCACAAAAGGATTGTTAAATTATTTTGCCTTTCTCCACTTTAGCAACTGATATGAATTGGGATTTTCCCATCTGTGAATAGTGTTTAAAAATCACATTAATTTTTAAGACAGGTTTGTAATGGTGCATTTTTCTGAACATGTGACGGACACTCTGCTGTGGTTCCTTCGAAGTCGGCACCAAACCCTGACGACCACGAGCGTTTCCGTCAGAACAGCCGCGGCCTCTGACTGCCGCGCGTAAGCGTGTGTCTCCACTTCGCTCTTGTGCCTTATTTGGGTGTTCAGTAGTAGATCTACTCATGATGCAAAGACTTCGTTTTTAAATTCAGATTGATTGCTTCCTCTATAGGAGAAAGAGCCAGTTGAAGTGTAAACAAAATGGTCTACAATTAAAGCTTTTTACTTAGTGGATCGAGTAATTCAGATCTGTGGAATCAGTCTTAAGTGCCTACTGTGTGTAAGGAATGGAAGTTACTATTGCTTGTGAGTCTTATATAAAAAATAACTTTTACACAAAGAGGCACCTAAACTCCAGTTTAGTCACTGTTCATTCACTTATTTGCTCATTCATTCAGTCATTAAATATTGAGCACTGATGAGCTCTAAGTGCTAATGCAGATAATAAAGCAAAGGTGTTGAGAGGAAGAGGTGTTTAGGTCAGAGATGGCAGGTGGATGTCTGTTGCTAAGAGTCCTCGTTGTTCCGACGGTAGAGGAGGGGTGAGCAGGTACACACTGTCATGTTGGGTTACAAGTTCTTGGTATGTGAAAGAGGACATTCCCACCTGCAGACTTACTTTCTCTAAGAAAGAGATGTGGCAGGTTGACTGGAGAAAGTATGAATCAGTGTGTCAGCAAACTTCCTAGGCAAGCATTGTTGAATTTCGAGACATTTCAACTGACCGTTTGAGATTTTTCATGATGAATTTAAAGTGAAGCTTATACTGTGTAGTTTCCCCGGTTGCATGGCAGTAAACATGGAAAGGGGGTGTGTATTGGTTTTGCCAGGCAATTAAAATAAGGGGATTATAATGGGAGATTTGGGAGGTGGGAATCTTTGCAAGGGAAGTCTTGATGATGAACTAAGGTAGACAATGTCCTTAATTGGAGAGTAGAACTGATGGGCTAGGAAGTAATAGTTTGGAATTTTTCTAGGACAGTGATCAGCACTTTTTTTCCTGTAAAGGGCCAGAGAGTAAGTATTGTAGGGGTTCAAGACCAAGAGACAAAATCCAGGGTGTTAATGAAATACTGCATAACAAGAGACAAGACTAATTTCCAGTTTCATTTGGTAAAATTTATAGTCTAATAGTGCAGTTTCTTGTAATGCAGGTGTACTCATGAGAAGAAGGGGGTTCCTTTTGCGGGGAGAGAGAACATTTCACTTAACTGAGGTTTGGAATGAGTGCTATCACCAAAATCAGTTTACAAATGTTGATCCCTTAATGCTAATCTGTAGGGGATGCTGGGATAGCTCAGTAGTTGAGTGCTTGCCTTGCAATCATGAGGTCCGGGGTTCAATTCCCAGCCCCGGCCCATCCATACCCCATATGCTGAACTGAGGTGCAGCTGGTAACCACCTGGATGGCTCGGCGATGAAGTTTCTCGCCTCCCATGCAGGAGGCTCCCGGTTGGTTCCTGCCCTGCACGGCCCCACATCCACCTGTGTGGAATGAAACTGTGTCACAGCTAATGATGTACAACTATGGAAGCTGTTCTGGGCCCTCCCCACTTCTCTCCCTTTCTCTCAATCCTTCCCTCAAACAAAATTTTTAAAAAAGTAAAAATAAAGTTAATCTGTAGGGAGGTTTCCCATATTTCATCTTTGGACAGTATCTTCACATTGATAGGTACTCTAATGCTGACACAGTCTATCAGTTATTTCAGTTGAGCATAATCATTGTTGCAAGGCGTTTATGCAGTTCTGTTAGATTCCTCTCTTTATATTAGACTTTAAGCGTGTTGTTAATACTGTGCAGATTATTCACTCACAGTCGATGGTTGGGTGGGAGCACGTCTGTTGCAGGGTTAAGTGGGTTTTGAAATACGTACATTTTCTTTGCCCTTGCACTGAAGTCCAAAAATGCTGTAGGAACTGAAGTGTGAGTTCAGAAAATACATCCATTGCGAATGTGTGTGGGAATGGAGAGCTCCCTTCTGGTTTTCAGGTTTGACAGCAGTTAGATGTTACTGGGATTGCGATGATGTTAGTTATATCTTAAGGTCCCATGTAAGTGCTCATAGATTATGTAAGCTCTGCTTCATAGGAGAGAGCAGTCAGTGTATTTCTTTCACTGCTTGCTTTGGTATCATGGTATCACTCATGTTCATATACAGCATCTACCATAATTATTGGCCCAGTATGTATAAAGCAGGTAAAAGGGACCCGTTAAGCAGTTACTGAGGGTGTAAGTCTAAACTGGTTTCTTTTAAAGCAGCATGGTTTCCCCCGTTGCTTTTCATTGCAGGTGAAGAGTGATTATATGTTAGAGATAGCAGACCAGGTGGACCAGGACATCGCTTTGAAGTTGGGGTGTCTAGAAATACGGTAAGGTGATAACCACGCAGTGGGGTCTTCATTCGTCAGTGGCTTTCATTATTTTTGGAAATTGCCCAGGCATTTTCCTTTTCCTCATAAAGATTATCAATAAAATACTGAATAAAGTGTGAGAAGATTCTGAACTCGGTTGATGGATCTGTTGTGTCTGACTCTGTGCTCCTGCAGGAGGGGGCGTGGCACACGCTGGCCTCAGCAGCCTCTGCTGTCCCCATAACTGTTCACTTGCCTGTGCTGTCCCCTGAGAAAAAGCTGAAGTGCAGGAGGAGTGACGTTAGCTGATCTTTTTACCACTGGTCTCTGTGTCTCGTCTTCACAAAGAGCCAGACCTGCTTCACAGGAAAGGGAACGAGATTGTTCCGTAGCAATGTGGCCTCTGTGAACTGACTGTGCTTCATTAGGGTGTGGGAACATGCTGTAAATCACACTCGTTCTTTATTCAAAGTTTGTCAGAAAGTGGCTGAGTCAGAGTAGTTAGGTCCCCCCACAGTTCTTACCATTTAAAGACGTAGCCATTCCTTGTGCATGTATGTCAAGATTCATGTCTTTTCCTGATTTTAGGCGGTCGTACGGGGAGATGCGGGGCAATGCGCTAGAAAAGAAGTCTAACTATGAAGTACTAGAGTAAGTATCACATATCTAACGACAACCCTTTTAGAAGCAGATACTCAGAACTAAATTCTTCTTCAAACTGTAGTGTTTTTCAGTTTATCTTTACATAATAAGTCTGAAATGCTACTGATTCTAAAACTTTCATACCTGGAAGAGGGGAGGTTTTATTAAGAAACGAAGCCTTGCTGACGTTAGTTGTGCTAGCCGGGCGTGGCTGTGTGGCTAGGTTTACATTTAGGTGTCAGTGTCTCCCAGGCTTTCTCCCACTTGGAACAGTGTCTTGCTGTCCCAGCATCCTCCGCCATGACCCCCGATGTCACCTGGCTTCTCATTAAGTCAATAGAATTGTTTCAGGTGGTGGTGGTGACTTTTTCCAATGATTTTGTGTACTTTAGCCTTGTTTTTATCTTCTCACTTGCCAGGTGTCCCATTTAAAAGAGTTCTAGCGTGGACAAATGTTAAGAATTCATAATTACTCAAAAGTGGTTGTAAAAAACTAAACTGCATACTTTTTATTTATTTATTTTTGACAGAGAGAGAGAGAGAGAGAGAGAGAGAGATACAGAGACAGAGAGAGAACTGAACTGGGGGAGCTCCCAGCTCAGCATATGGGTCCGCACGGGCCGGGGCCGGGATTCGATCCTTGGTCCCCGGCGCTGCAAAGCGAGCGCCTAACCCACTGAGCCCTCCTGGCTTCCCCAAAACTGCATACTTTTTAAGCATCACTTGGCCTTAGTTCCCCTCCCCCCAAATGGAGTTGTCTTCACCTTAGAAATTAAAGTAACCCAGTAATGGGCTTTATTTTCATAAAGAAATATGCTCTGTCTCCCATTTCCCCGTTTGTGACAGAAACTTTCCCATTCGAGTACTATAAATTCTTTCCACTTAACGCTAAGTAAAATAGATGCTTAACCAGGTTGACGCACGGCACTCATGTTATCCCTGGCGGGAAGAGCACATTCCCTGCCCTGGCCCGTGCCCTCATCCAGAGACTCTTGTGGCCAACTGTCTCCTTGAAACCCCACTAGGAGGACAGACGGCACGTGTCGGAAATAGAACCCTGTTGTTCCCACCCCCCAGCCCTCGCCTCCCCAGTGCATGGCGGCAGCATCCCTGGGTCCTTCCGCTGCACGTGTCCAGTCATTTAGCACTGTTGGCTCTGTGTCCAGAATGGCTCCTGCACCTCCCCACTTCTCACCACCTCTGCTGCCCACCCTCCTGCACCTCTTCCCTGGGCCCCTGGAAGGGCCTCCCTCCCAACTGTTCCAGCTCCTCTCTTCCCCGCCCCCTGCGGTGACAGACTTAGGTCACACAGTGGGTAGTCAGGCCTGTGGACCAAATTCACCATACAGATGGGGTGTCTACAGTATTTCCCAGGAGGGAAACTACTCCTTAGAGTTCCAGGGACTTAACTCTGCTCTTTCATCCTCAGCATCACTGTGCAGGAGGAATTAGCATTCCGTTTACAAATAGATAACCTGAGGCCTACAGGTGTTACTAGCCACATTTATCAGAAGTGCTTTTGGTTATGGAATAGTTGCCTGGAAAGGAAAACAGGAAAGAAAATGCTCAAGAAAGAATATGCCTGAAGATCCTGGAGTATTTGGTTTTCTTTTATGTTCTTATTTTGCTACTTCCCATAGTGATTGGCATCAAAATCCTTAAAATGCAAAGTTCCTGTGTTTTTAGGAGGCAACAAGAAAGGGAAAAACTTAGGTGGACATTTTTTCCTCTTCATAGCCCGCAATCGAGACAGCCAATGTAGATCTGAAAGTGGTTAGAAAAATAAATGGAAAGTCAGAAACTGTCATTGAAGCATTTTATAAGAAAGCATTTTATAAGGAAGTAGTGAACATAATGATAAAAACAATAAAAAAGTGAGAACCAAGACCAAGTTTGGAGTTAGTTGGGTTAGGTCCTAACTAGCCAGTTACCGAATAGGAGATGAAATGTTTGGGTATAGGAGGCAGCCATCTGAACGGACACGGTTTCTATAGTCTTGTTTATGAAGCTGACTTACATAGTTATAGACGAAATCATCCCTGTTATCTTTTGTAATATTTTTTTATTTAGTTTGTTTCCTCATATAATTCTGAAAAGATACCTGTATTTCACTTTTCTTCTCGAGCTTTGTGTTTCCCACGTCTCCTGACATTTCTGAATGTCCCCGGCTTTATGTCATCTCACCAGCCCCTGATCGCCATCTAGTGGCTGAAAAACCCAGGTCACGTTGTCCCCACAGGAAGTAGGAGAAAAGAATGAGCTGCTCTTCTAGTCTGTTCTCTTGACCAGAGGATGATGGTGACTGATTTTGTAGCCTCATTCAAAGAAAGTCATAGGAATTTCCAGCATGTTCACACACGATGCTGTTTGACCTTAGGCCCATCACTTAATTTCTCTTTTTGTTATCTGTGTAAAACAGAGATGATAAACCTTGATTAGGTGAAGGAATCCCTTAATCAAAAAAGTTTATTTTAAGAACAGTCAACTTTTAGGATTAAAGCAATAAATTCTTTTTTTTTTTAAGAGTTTTTTAGTGCGGTAGACTCTCAGTTAACCGGCAGCCATGGGGGTTGGTAGATGTCAGATAAATGTTAAGCACAAACTAGTTAACTGGCACTTATGCTGGATAAGTGTAGTAGTATTTTTTCGATATTTTTGCTGCTTGCTTACGTTCCAGTTAACTGAGAGTCTACTGTATATCCAAATCTTTTCCTATTCAGGCCAGTCTACTTCCTCTACAAATACAGCATTACCCATTCGGAAGTGATAGCTATAAGGCTAGGCTTCAGTATTAGCCTTATAAACATCAGTTTTTCGAACATAAGCAGTGTTCAAAAACCAAGTTTACAAAGGGCTGTGCAGAAACTATCCAGACACATACTAGGAAAAATAGAGGCATTATGACTGGATTTTTTCCAAACAGCCCTCATATTTATACATTGTAACTTGCAAAGAAGCAATATTTTAAATGGGTTTTTGCTAAGTTGTTTTTTTAAGACTTTCTGTAATACTTCAAGTTGTATTGTTTTGTTTCTGCACCTATGTAGAAAATAATTTGTCCCACCTCTTCTGTGACTTTGCTGGTACTTTTGAGCTTTATTATACCTCCTTCCTTCCAGAATATGTTAAAGGATAAATAATTTAAATTTCTCTTACGTTCTTGCAACAGTGCCACTGTATTAATTCATTTGGTGGTGTTATTTGTTAATGTGCTTCTTTTTATATTTCAGAAAAGATGTTGGTTTGAAGCGTTTTTTTCCTAGGAGTTTACTGGATTCTGTCAAGGTAATTAGTGCCTGGCTTATTGTAATCAGATGACCAGGTTATGCACACACCTCGCCCCGTGGTATGTGTCTCTCCCTTACATGTCAAAGTATGATGTGAAGAGCTGAGTTATTCTAGTTGTATTGGTGGCAAGTCGATCTTCACAGGCACAGCTTTCTGATCATGACTCTTCAGAGCTGCTACATGTGCTGGGACGGAGGGGTCCTGAGCACAGGCAACGTGACAGCCGGGGCCAGTACAGAGATACAAGTGCACAGTAGTGAAGGGAGTCTGTAGTGTAGTGAACAGTATTGTACTCAGGTTGGCTCCTTAGTTTTGACGTGTGCCCACTCAGGTAAGGTGTTTACGTAGGGGAGCTGGCTTAGAAGGGCACTGTCTATAGTGTCTGCAGTTTGTCTGCAGATACCAGATGAGGTAGCAAATCGAAAGTAGCCAAATCTCTATGTATTTGAATATAATTCACAGTAAAGGTCTAATTTTAGAACTAGAAACAGAGATCAGTAGTAATTAGTTTTTTGAAGTAGCTCTGCCATCCCTGAGTAATAAAGTCAGTGAATTTTATTTATAGAGAAAAAGTCATTCTCAAGTCTGTGATTCTGAGGCGACCAGGCAGGCTTAGTGTTTTGTCGGGCAGGGAAGTGCCTGGCTTAGTCGTCATGCGGCAGCGGTCAGTTCCTGATGACATCTGCTGGGTGCCATC
This sequence comes from Craseonycteris thonglongyai, assembly GCA_004027555.1. NCBI lineage: Eukaryota > Metazoa > Chordata > Mammalia > Chiroptera > Craseonycteridae > Craseonycteris > Craseonycteris thonglongyai. Next base: position 42,824 of record PVKE010000772.1, on the reverse strand, counting down.
ACCTGAGGGAGGGGCCCGAGAGGTGGCAGTTCCCATCTCACAGAGGCCCCTGTAGACAGGACAAAAAAGCAGCACACATTACGTACCTGCACCCCATGTTCACTGCAGCCAAGGCATGGAAGCAACCTAGGTGTCCACTGAGGGACAAGTGACTAAGGAAAGGGGTGTGTGTAGAATGCCATTCAGCCATAAAAAGAAGAAAATCTTAGCACCTGTGACAACGTAGATGGACCTAGAGGGCATTGTGCTAAATGCCATGAGTCAGAGAAAGGCAAATACTGTATCATCTGACATACATGTGGAATCTAAGAAACAAAAAGTCGAGCTCATAGATAGGACAGCTTGGTGGTTGCCAGAGGAGGGGGCTTAGGGATGGACAAAATGGGTAAATGGAATCAAAAGGTACAAACTTCCAGCTGTAAAACACATGTCACCAAGATGTGATGCTCAACATGGTGGCTCTAGATAATAGTACTGTGCTGCATGTTTAGAAGTTGTAAAGAGATCAGGTCTCAAAAATTCTCAGTCATTTCACAGTGTGTACACATATTTCATCCCGTTGTACACCTAAAGCTAATGTATGTCAGTTATGTCATATTTCAGATAAAAAAGCATGCTTTGCATATACACTGTTAACATGTCTTCCTCTTTGCCAGTTCCCTGCTGTGGGTAGGTAAGGACAGATTTTTATTTTTTTTGGTTTTTTGTTTTGTTTTTTGTTTTTTTAAATCTATATTCTTTTTTATTTATTTTTATTTTTCATTTTATGGTTTTTGAGAGAGAGAGAGAGAACTGAACTGGGGGCACTCCCCAGTTAGCACATGGTTCCGCACGGGCCGGGGCCGGGATTTGATCCTGGGTCCCCAGCGCTGCAAAGTGAGCACTTAACCCACTGAGCCATCCCGGCTTCCCCAGGACAGATTTTTAATGCCTAACTTTTTACGTGTTCTAGTAAGTGAATTATTGCTTACAAATTTCTGTTTAAGAAATAAAGCTTGAAACCACTGAATTGTGCCCTTAAAGATGGTTAAGATGGTATATTTTATGTTTCGTGTATTTTATTATAGTTACTTTAAAAAAAGATATAAAGTTCTGATAAACATAACCTTTTGTTGTGATGTGAACACAGGTGGTGGTACAGTGCCGCGTAGGGAACGCGTCCTTGCTGTTAGCTAGTGTTGCTGTGGTCTTCACCATTGTTGCTCTGAAGATTTTTTTGTGATTTTGTCATGCAGGCCAAAACACTAAGAAAACTGATCCAACAAACGTTTAGACAGTTTGCCAACCTTAACAGAGAAGAGAGTATCCTAAAGTTCTTCGAGATCCTCTCCCCAGTATACAGATTCGATAAAGAATGCTTCAAGTGTGCTCTTGGTGTGAGTGTGGGGATGGGGAGGTGTGGACTGCTTTGGATTTCTTTTGCCTTTCCTTACCTATGTGCATCTAAATTTCTGATTGAAATAGAATTTGTCACATTTTAATGATATCAACATATTGTCATTTTACAATGGGAAAAATGCAAAAAATGTACCAATAATAGAATAAAATCATCTTTTTTTAATAGCATGCCTTTGTTCATAATTAGATTTTTTTATTCCAGCTCAACAGTTTGTTGACAAACTGTTCTCAAAGGACTAGTTTCCCTATTCAAATAATCTACCTAAAGGAACGGTCAGCTTCAGACCCACTGAAATGAGGCAGCGTATCTCTGTCTAGGCCTCGTAGACGTTGGAGCAGCTGAGTTATCCGTGTTTTCTGTTAGTTGGTAGACAGAGTAATGGGCAGCTAAAACAGTGCCCGGTGGTTGCTTCATGTGCCCATGCCGCGTATCTAAAGTACTTGTCTTCCCTTCTGCTGCTGTGCTCACCTGTCTTCCCTCACAAGTCAAGCTGGGTTATCTCAGTGGAGCTGGCGATCGGCCCGGAGGAAGGCATCAGTTACCTCACCGACAAGGGCTGCAGTGTAAGTCCTCCACGGTGCCGTACGGTGGCTGTGTGTGCGACGCACCCCTCACGTGGGCTTGTCGTAGATGAGGGAAAGAACGCTGAGGACGTGGGTGTTGCTGGGCTGGGCTGGGGGGGGGCAGGCACAGGGTGCAGCCGGGGCCCCTGAACACGTCCAGGCTGAGCAGGGAGAAGCCAGGAAAGTCACTGAAAGAGCCAGAGACGGGAGGAAAGGCCACTGGACAGGTGCCGGGGGGCTGAGCTGTGTGCTGCCCTGAGGCCAGAGCAGGCAGAAGCGGGGACTGCCTGTGGGCGCCCCCGGTGCAGCCCGGAAGGCCCTACAGAGCACTCCTGTGCCTGAGGGCAAAGCTGAGCAGGGGCTGGCTGTGAAGGGAAGCTGAGTACGAGTCTCTTCTGAACCAGAACTGCAGCCCCATCCCCGTGGGATACCCTGTGCCGGGTGGGACGGTTGGTGGGAAAGCCTGTTCCTGCGTGACACGCTGACAGCAGGAGAGTTCCTCCCGGCCATCGGGAGCACAGCAGCAGGCACATCCCTGACCCGATGAAAGCCCCCTGGGGACCACGCGGACCGCCCCTCCCCCAGATACCATTCTTAGGGCGCGTGTCTCAGGAGAGCAGGGACGGGGTCAGCACGGAGAATCAGGCTGGTGAAGGGAAGTCAGCCTTTTATCCGTGGCCCACAGTCTGTGCCTTTTCTCTCCCCAGCCCACGCACCTGGCCGACTTCAATCAAGTGCAGACCATTCAGTATTCCAACAGCGAAGACAAGGACAGGAAAGGGACGCTACAGCTGAAGATAGCCGGCGCGCCCGAGGTACGCGGAGCTCACGGCCCACGTTGGGGAGCCTAGAGCGAGGGCACTGGTACAAAGAGCGGTGTCCCAGGATGAGCACGGAGTCCTCCCGGCTCATGGGAAGCACCGCTTCCCCTCACACAGTGCGTGCGAGAGGAGGGATGATAATGATTCGGTGCTCCTGCAAATAGAAAGGTGGGATTAAAAATCAATCACGGACATCATTGTGAAGGTGGTAAAATTTTTGTGAATTACCAAGGAAAATGGCCTCCTAGAATTACATAAAAATATGTGTATGTTCTGTAAACTGTTACTTCCTGGGCTGTGTCATATGTGACATTCTCTGAGGGGTCACAATTACAGCAAGACCCACAAGCAGCTGCAGCTGACACTTCTTCCTGTCTCACGCGTCCCTCCCTGTGGTAGCACTGTATGCGGAAGTCAGGGCAGCACCTGTCATTCTCAGAGCCCAGGTGCTTCGACATACTTGAGTTGTCCCCATTGGATAGTTGAGGAAACCGAGCATAGGACGTCGACCGTGGTCCTCATAAGTGGCAGAGACAGTGCTCGTCCCAGACTGGACCTAGAGCCGGTGTTCTTGACGAGCCTGCACTTCGAAGACTAGGGGGCACAACAGGTGGTCACCTGGCAAATAGTGTATAACGTGGCCCTTCTGAGACGTGGACAAGGAAGACTGTCCTGTCCGTTCCCACAGCTGCCCTTCTCGGACGTGCACTGACCACCCCGCCTGTCCTCGGTCCTTTCTGAGCCGTGGGGAAGTGCATTTAATTCTTGGAATTAAACAGATGAGACCATAACATCTTGAAACCTTATTGCAAATTGAAATTTCTTGCAGTAGCTCAGGAATGTTCTTCTTTGGCACCACCATTTTCAGACTGTTTTTTCTATTTTTTTTTGCTTTCCCCCCAAGTAATATTACAGTAATACAGGTAAAATAAGCTGTTTATTAAGAAGGAATAATGAATACTCTGTGCATTAGCACATACCAGCATTTGAAAGTAAAATACGTCTTTGATTGTTTCCTGGATAACATTTAATGATAGGTCTCTAGGAAGTTTATCAAAATCACGTTTTACATTAGAGTGGTTTCTAAGCTCTTAGGCAAAACATGCGATGCGTGCTAGAAATAATGAAATTTGACTAATTTTCTTTAATGTTAGAAAAATTATGATGGATGTTGATAGAAATGTACTCCACATTAGTCTGGTTTCTGAAAGAAGCTGTACTTTAACTCGCTGGCTGTCTAAATTCTTCCCTTTATTAGAATGTGCCAGAGGGGCCAGATATTCTGACAGAAGATATTTTTTTTTATGTCCTGTTGTTCTAGAAAGTGAGTCTCGGTTTAAGTGATTTTGTCCATTTTCATCTGGGTTTGCCTTCTGTCGCATATTCTAGGAATAACATCCTCAAATATCACACTTCTTTTTTAACTCGGTCCTGATGACAAGTCTGGTCTCACTCCTCCGCTTCTCTTCCAGTGCAGCTAGCGATCTGGTGTCGCGGCGCAGCCGTGCCTGTGGTTATTGGGAAGAACAATGAGGCTCTTTCTTGGTCTTTCCCCTTCTAGCCTCTGACAGTGACGGCGCCGTCCCTGACCATTGCTGAGAATATGGCTGACTTGATAGATGGCTACTGCCGGCTGGTGAACGGAGCCACGCAGTCCTTTATCATCAGACCCCAGAAAGGTGAGCTGGTTTCGGCTGGGGCTTTCCCCCTGAACTGTCAGACGGGCCTGCCCCCATCTGCGATTCCTGTCGGTAACTGTGCATGGGATCCCACCCGGTAGATGTGTGCCCTTGTTTTCCTAGGGAAGTGCCCCAGCTCACAGCCTACGAGCTGGGTTTGAATGGAGCTTAGAGAAAGTTGTGTTTTGAGCAGCGTACTTGGAGTATTGTCTAGGTTACCATGAGTATTTTTAAGTAAACTTTTGGGATTATGTTTTAGGTTCTTTTTAAAGTGTCTGTTATAACATGCACATAAGTAAAGCCTCTTTCCTGTTTTTCTTTATACATCTCAAAAGCTCAGTCCAAGAGTAAAGGTAGTTCTCAGTCTAATGTAAAGGCAACGATGGGAATACAGAGCTAGCCCAGAAACGAGGCTGTATCATTTCAGAGGGGACATGGCATGTTTGCAAGGCAGTAACGGGGTTTCAGAGGATTTGGATTTGTGAAATCATCCAGTAAGAATATCCGCAGCAGGATAAGAGCACAGTGGCAGCAGGAAGGACAGGGCGTTGGGAGTATGCCACCTTGTGGGTTCAGACCGGGAGTTCCCTATGCTGCCATCTGAGTGATGTATGTGGCCTTTCTGTGCCTTGGTTCTCTCGAGTGTGTAACCCGAGGGGTGATGCCTGGCTCTGTGGGATTTGGGTACAAAAGGACCCATATACATGAATTGGGACTGAGCCTACCACATGCAGTGTTTGTAGGTTCTGTTTCCTTGTTCCCATTGCTAGCTGCCGTGTGATCTTGACACATTGTGTGAACCTCGACTTTGAGATTTCTTGTCTGTGAGAAAAGAATGTCATTGACGTGTGGTTGGTGGGTCCACAATAGCCCCGTAAAGTGGCAGCTCTGTGGCAGGTGGACACAGGATTCTTTCCAGCACTCATCTCCATGACGCCGATGATTCCAGAGGGAAGAGTCCAGAGGATGGGCGGAGGGGCGTGTGTCCATGTCGGCAGAGCAGAGGCTAAGCAGACAACAGGGGGTGGGGGTGGGGTGGGGGGTGTGTGTGTGTGTGTGTGTGTGTGTGTATGTGTGTGTGTGTGTGTGTGTGTGTGTGTGTGTGTTCACTGGAACCTTTGTTTAGAAGTCGGTGCCTTGATGTTGTGCTCTGAAAACTATAGCTAAGCCCCAAAGGCAAAAACCAGTCAGTCAGTGTATGGGTTCTAGGCCATAGCTATACAACAAAAGTGTTCTGTCATGAGACCAGCACAGCCTGCCCGTTAGTTGTCTTCTAAAATGTAGTACACATTGATTGCAGCGTTCTTTCTAGGAAATGTACTGAAGTTGCTTTTAGTACTAGAGGACTTCTCAGTTAAAACTTTTCAAGCCGTAAGCTCTTGAGTTTTCATTCTGTGCTTTAAACAGGGCTGAATAGCCTTGCAAATGCTATTTAAAAGTTTTGGGAGAATTTCTTCACATAAGATAACATTTTGTGGGAAATGTTAAATATGACATATTGCCTATCTCCATTTTGTAAACTTTAAAATTTTATCCTGATTTATCACAATGCTCTTTATCAATTTGTTGGCACACATTTAAAAACAGTATTCAGCCATTAAGCATTAAATGAGCCCTTCCGTGTTCAATAAAGCTTCAACATCTTCCTGTGCTGGTTTTTAATTGGCTTTTTTTCCCTCTAAGAAGAAATATTTTCATATCAAATCTCATGAAATAAGATGTATTAAGTTCTTCATTCACATGAATAAAGCGTAAACGAAAATGCTTCTCATAGAGCCTAGTTGAGCATTGGTTGTTAACCGATTTTATGCTGTCTTTATAGAATGATATTGAGCCTGATAATTTACTTATCGTATTTTTCGCTCCATAAGATGCACTTTTCCCCACCCCAAAAAGTGGAGGGAAAGGTGTGTGTGTCTTATGGAGCGAATGCTGCAAAGAAGAGTGCACGTTGGGGACCTTAATGATGCCGTGGGGAAGCCTGCAGCCCGATCAGAAAGCAGGGACTGCATGGAAGGAGAGCGGGTCCAGGCAGGTCGGGTGCGTCTTTTTTTTTTTTTTTTATCTTTTCACATTTATAGAGAGAAATTATCTTTTTGTCTTCAGTGCATATTTATTTCTACTTTACTTTTTGACAGATAGAGACAGAGACAGAGACAGAGACAGTTAGAGAACCGAACTGTGGGAACTCCCCAGTTCAGCACGTGGGTCCTGCCTGGGCCGGAGCCGGGATTCGATCCTCGGTCCTCGGGGCCTCAAAGCGAGCGCTCAACCCGCTGAGCCGTCCCGGCTTTCCCCGGGTGCGTCTTATAGAACGAAAAATACGGTACTTTTTTCTAGATCACAGCATATTTATTACATGACTTTTATAATAGATACCTAAAGTGAAGGTACATTGCCTAATTGAAATAAGATTTTAAGTCACACATGTTTGATGGACTGTAGTCAGAAATGCCTGGACATGAGCACATGTGCTTCTGTTAATTCAGGTTTTTTTTATTTCAAATGTGTACATATAAAACATGTTTTTCCAACTCTAATATGCCGTTTTCCTGGCTCTGTTCTTTAAACAGCAACTACACGTGTATCTATCTGTCTTCTCTAGATTATAAACTGCTTCATGGTAAGCGACAGAATGTACACGTTTATGTGTGTAACAGCACAGCAGGCAGACGTGAGCTCTGAGCGTGCCCAGATGCACTTGTCAGCTCTGTGATCCCCTATAACTATAAAGTGCAGGCAGAAGCGGGCGCTGAGCGTGCCCAGATGCACTTGTCAGCTCTGTGATCCCCTATCACTATAAAGTGCTTTCAGAGCCACAAGACAGGTGCCCTGACCCGGGTCCACCAGGGTTTCTGCGTGACCTTGGCCCTTCATGCTGGGCATTATCTAACCTGTCCCTTACCTGCAGGAAAGCTCAATGGTAATTTTTCAATATTAGATTCTGAGAGGAAAAATTACGCAGATTAATACAGGGTCATCATTTCATCGTTCTTAAAGACGATTTTCTGTATGTAGGATGATACTGTACACATGGTGAGGGAAAGGATGCATGGAGCGTGACACAATCCAGCAGACAGGAAGAACCAAATCAATACAGTTAATTATAGAAGTATTGAAAGGATTCTGTAGCTAAAAGAAACACCTTTTAAAGCTGTGACACAGGGGAAACATTTGTAACACATACAGTAAATAATTAAAATCTCTTATTTCTCAAGTGTTTTTCCAGCTCATTGGATAAGAACCCAGTACATATAAAAGTGGGCCCCTCCTAAAAGAATGACCATACAGATTGTCCAGTTAACATATGGACACAAAGCAGTGACAGATGCTATTTAATGTTTATTGGGGTGGACAAAGACGATCCTCTCCATTCTTGGCAAGGCTGTTGGAAATGGTGCTGTCACACTTGGTTGGTGTCTGTGCGAATGAAATGACCTGTTCAGAGCACAGCTCAGAGGCGGCTCCCTGCCCAGTGGGACCTCCTAGAGCTCAGCCCCGAAGAGCCTCTGGCCCAGGCTGCTGCTCTGCACTGTTCATAGCAGCGCAGAACTAGAAACCGCCTTCAAGTCCACAGGACGGGGCTGAACAAATAAGCGACCAGTACCTGGCACAGTGCTGTGCAGCTGTTAAAAATGATGACGGATCACTATTTCTGTGTTAAGAACCTACATGTGCATATGTGTATATATCCAAGACTGTGTGTGATGTTCACAAGCACACGGGAGCTGGCAGTCTGGAAAGCTAAGTCCTCAGCTGTGGGCAGTAGCACCTCTGAGGAGGAGGCAGTTGTATTTGAAGCAGGGGAAGGGGTGTGAACTCTCCACATTCTGTACCTTTAGGATTTAGACTGTTACAATGAATCCGTGTTAATTGTTCACTTAAAAAACAATAGCTGGGAAGCCGGGATGGCTCAGTGGGTTAAGCGCTCACTTTGCAGCACCAGGGACCAAGGATCGAATCCCAGCCCTGGCCCATGCGGACCCATATGCTGAACTGGGGAGTGCCCCCAGTACGGTTCTCTGTCTGTGTATCTCTCTCTCTTTCTCTGTCAAAACCAATAAAAACAAACGAACAAACAAAAAAACAATAGCTAAGGGGAAGCTGGGATGGCTCAGCATGGTAAGCGCTTGCTTTGCAGCCCCGGAGCCCGAGGATCGAATCCTGGGCCCGGCCTGTGCGGACCCACATGCTGAACTGGGGTGTGGCCCCCAGGTCAGTTCTTGCCGGGGCCTATAGGGAGGCTCCCGGCCCAGTTCCTGCCCTGTGCAGCCCCGTGCCCACCTGTGGAGTGAAACCATATGGAAAACGAATGCTGTCAATTATGGAGACTGTTCTGGGCCCTCCCCCTTCTCTCTCTCTCTGTCTCTCTCTCTGTCAAAAAAATAAATAAATAAAGCTAAAAACGTATTCAGAATTTGAAGTCCTAATCCTAAAAACAAAAATAAAAACATTCTGGGTGGTGAGCACATAATGCAATGTGTAGACAATGTAATGTAGAGTTATATACTTGAAAACAATGTAATTGATATCAATTAATGTCACCCCAATAAATTTAACAAAAAGTAAATAAATAAAAATAAAAACATAGGTGAATGCAAGGCAGACCGTTATTCCTAAAGAATTTATTCACTGAAATAAGATAATATCATGTGAATGACGTGAGAAGTCATGTTATTCATTCAACTTATAAATTTTAAAGGATGTTAAAAATTAACTCTTAGAATTGGGCATTTTAGTTAGTGAGTACTTTTTAAATACTGCTGCTGTTAATTGTGTCAGTTGCCATTTTTCTCAATATTCTGTTACTTGCTCGCTTCCTGGAAATTTCCTCTTAAGATCTTTCAGTTGTCAGTCACGTCATTGACAGCCTTCTTTCTGTTCCTGCCCAGCTGCTCAGAAAGTTTGCGTTCGGGGAACTCCTTCAGGTCCTCGCTCCGCGGTCCCTCCTGCAGCCACACAGACCTGTGCGGCCTTTGTGTTCTGTGTGCTTTCTGCACAGGGTTTGGCGTTGCTGCTAATGAGGACGTGTCACCATGCAGAATGCTTGGCCTTTGGTGCAGAATGCTGGCTCTGACCCTAAGAAAGCGTCGTCCTCCAGAGCCTCCTGGCAAGGACATCTTTCATCCGTTTATCACCTTTACTTTTTGTGTTCATTAGGCAGCACCTTTTCCACAGTATGTGCCTACAGTCAGTGTATGTTTGTTACAAATACTGAAAATAAAACCATGAACGTCTGAGACAGACAGTATAGTAACTTCCTTTAAAGGGTTATTGGTGAGATGCTGGGCCAGGACTCACCCCTCGCCCTAATTTCTACACATAATCTTTCCAAAAGGAGTAGAAGGAACCTTACCATTTTCTTCTTTTCTTTCCCCAGAAGGTGAACGGGCTTTACCATCAATACCAAAGTAAGTGCTGCTTTGTCATATTGTTACTTGCTGTGCTAGAAACTGTAAGGAAGTCACTGTGCTTTGTTAGCTGCTTGCCTGAATAGTTGGATTTCCACAAGTTGAATAGGGAACTAGAGAACAAGTATTTCCAGAAAGAAATCAAATTAGCTGTAAATCATGTTACGTGTTTAGGTTTAATAAAAAGTTAAAATGAGTTTTCCCTTTATTTTCAGTTTGGTAGGAGCTCAGAAATGCTCACAGTGGTAACACTGAGGCGGCCTGTACAACAGTCACTGTGGTCACTAGTCATTGCTGAGCTTTATAAGAGCCTGAAGATCAGTACCATTCTGACTATTTTACTGTACAAGGGAGAAAATTGAAAATAATTCATGTTCATTTTTTACTTGTTTGGGTGATGAATTTTAGAATAGATGTTGAGCTGTAAGATTTTTTTTAATTGAATAGCTTTGCCGCAAGAACCTACATAGTAATACCATCTTTGTTCTCAGCCAGGGTGCTAGGAATTGGGGCCCAAAAGAAAGTTAAGTTTGGATGTGCAGGTGTCACAGGTCACTGAGCCATTCCTGCCATGTGCTGAGTGCGGAGAGCTTTGAGCAGAATCCCAGGGCACCTGCAGAGGGGTGCTTCACTGGGAGCCCCTGGGTTAAAGGGGAGATCCAGGTCTGGTGGGGCCTGTCCCCCTCCCTCTTATCCATCGCCAGTCATCACCGATTCCTCTGGTTCCCTCAGCTCTGTCCCCTCCACCACCTTCCCACGGTCCTTCTCCTGTGTTTAGCTACTGTTATCGCCTGTCTGGGCCTCTCCAGTAGATCCTGTGGTGGGGTCCCCAAGACCACCCTGGTTCCATGGTTCTGTAGAAAAGACTCAGCATATAATTGTCCTCACAGCTGTGCTGTATTCCAGCAAAAGGACACAAAGCAAAACCAGCCCAGGGGGAAGGCACAGGGGGTGACATCCAGAAGAAACCAGGCAGTCTCCCAGGAGCCCAGTGGACTCAGGCAGGGCCCTCCCCCCCATCTGCCCCCCCAATTCCTCTAGCAATGAGTGTAACCTCCCAGGACTGTGTGCTTTCCCATAGCACCCACGTCACCATTATACTTGTCACTTTACAGTTGCCTCGTTGCTTGTCTATGTACCTGTGGTCTTGATGAAGGCCAGGGTCATGTGGCATGTAGACCTGCCCCTGGGCAGGATCTGTCACGCAGTAGGCACACGGTAGCAGTGCAGGTGAGCGGAGACGGGAGGCCGGCTTTCTCTTAAGTTTCAGGCAGCGTGCTTCACAAACTCATCAGCATTTAACAGGTACTTACTAATGTTTCGTATCATGCTCAGAGTACCTTCAGCTGTGGGAAGCCTATAGGGGATGACTTTGAGGGTTAAAACATACAGGAACCGTAAGCGTGGATAGAAAAGTGAGTGAGGAAGGTGATCAAAGTGGTCACAGATACTAGAAAAACTGAAGAAATAAAGCAAACTGTAAATCCTAGAGCAGCAACCCCTCTCAGTGTGATTGACCAGGAAAGTGGTGAGGCCCACACTGGTGATAAAGGTGACAGCAGCAGACAGATGTGGTGGGATGAAGGGGACCCTGCATGTGGAAGCAGGTGACGGGACCCGTGACTCGCCATGAGTGTCGTCTAGACTCTAGAGCTAGCTGCAATGCCGGAGACACGGGTGGTGGTTAGAGAACCACTTTGCTTAAACTTCTATAAAGTGTGTCATTTCAGAATTTCGAGCACTCAATAAAAGGAACTCAGTTCTAGGGTTTTGTGCTACAATTACTCATTATAAAAGTTTTACAGTTGCATATTGAATATTTCTAGTTCTCAAAAAATGATGCACTATTTTAAGTTCCAATATTTTCTAGTATACATTCTATATACTCAGAATATTTTCTATTCAGTACTTCAATAGTAAATGCTGATGTATCTGGGGGAAAGTTTTCTTCTACCCCCCCCCCCAAAAAGAAAATCGAACTTTGACATTTAAAGACTGTAAGTTTTCTTTAGTCTGTGTGTCTTGTGCTTTCCAAAAATTTGAAACTGAACTACACTTGCAGTTTTTAAATGTTGCCATACTTTTGGCCGGAATTTTATTTTATGTGGGTAAATTTGTAAAGCACGTCGTTGAGCAGTTTCCTGAAACAGTAGCCAGATAAGCTTACCTTTTTCAGTATAGATAATATATTCATTTACTACCTGCTCTTAGACATGCTCTAAATTTAAGAAGGACCAGTCATCAGCAGTGATTCAAATTGTGTTTTACAGAGCAAATTTATGTCCAGGTATATCTTTCCTTCTATTTTAGTAACTTTTGGGTAATCCCGTGCACCCTAGCATTTAAATTTAAAATGTTACCTAACCTGTGTGCACCGCATTACATGGTATTGCAGTGTTGTGAGTCGCTGTCATGGGTTGCTTAGAGCAGGCCAACCTCCCTTCAGTTGTCTGTCTTAGTTTCTAGTCACAAAAACAGTACAGCAGGACGTTTCTTTTAAGGGTTTCGGGTAGTGGAGGTCGGTTCCTTAAACCACCCCCCTGTGGAGTGTCAGTGCCCGTGGGAAGTGGCGTGGTCCTGCTGGTCTCGGCAGTGCTGTTTGGCCCTGAGACGGCAGCGTTCACAGCCGGCACCTCTCTGTTGCAGGCTCGCCAACAGCGAGAAGCAGGGCGTGCGCACACACGCGGTCTCCGTGTCAGGTAAGAGGCTCCACGTCGAACCCTCGGAGCAGGCTGCCCGGCAGAGACGCCCACAGCAGTTGTGGCAGGATCGTTGTGAGATGTCTGTTCATTCTTGTGCTTACTCTGGAACAGCCCATAAAAATAACGCATCCTGCCTGCCTCACGTGGCTATGTTAGCATCCATCGTGTCGTAGGTTTACATGTGGCTCGCAGGTAGTTTTCTAGATGTGATACCAGACCACAAGATTATGCAGAATTCCAGGTTATTTTTCAATTTTACAGTCAGGTTAATCATATTTAGAGTGAAAATTTTTACTTTTGATGTTGCCATTTTAATTTATCGTTGAAATGAACAGAATGTGCTTTGTATTTTTATTGTTTTTATAAGTTCAGAATATGTAAAACTTTTTTAATGGTTTTTGTCTTTCACAATGAACATAAAATGGTGTTTGAATATTGCTTTTTAAAAATTATAGTTAAGATGCTGGCATAAACATCTTAACTATTTGTAGTTGATGAGTATGTTTCCTTGGTATGTTTTCAAAATATATGTTTTGAAATAGGTATGTTTTTCCCCATTGAAAAATGTGGTAAACAGAAGAAAGGGGGATAGGATGGAGCCCATTTTCTGGACCCAAGTTTGGTATCTGAAAATACATATACTGAACCTACACATACATGACCATGTGTCTTGTCTACCCACATACGAGTGAACAAAAGGAAACGTCATTAAGTCTTTAGTGAGATCACAGTTACAACTGATGTTGAATACGTAGAGAGTTTACCTTTGAAACCTAGACGAGGTTTCGCTCAAAATAAGTGTGAGGTGACCTGATTTACAAAAACAGCTAACAGAACAGCACATTTCCTTGAGCACATATTCTAAAGGCATAAGTAAAATTTTTAGCCTAGTTGTTTAGTTTTTAGGAAACCTGTGCTTATAGAGCTCACATAGAACTTGGAACTTGTAGTAAGGATTGTGGTCACAGAGGTATTGTGGCTGGGCCTGGGACGGGTGCTTGAGTGATGTTTGTGTGGGTGAGAGTTCCCCAGGAATGCAGGTATTTCCAAGGAAAATCCATGAAGAAAGCTGAATTATAAATGTTTTGGAATAACCTGTTTTTTGGTTGGCCAGCTTCATGTTTTAGGGTTTGTTTTGTTTTGTTAGTAACCAGGCTCTCGGTGAAGCTTGCTTTAAGTCTGACCGAAACTGCAGGTCTGTCTGGCCCCCCTGCCCCCTGCCCCTGCCCCTGCCCCTGCCACGCCACTTCGGTGGGCACGCCGCCCTTGCCAGGGGTTTGCTTTACACGGATACAGCGGCACAGTGTAAAACCAGGTTCCTCTTCTTCTATGTCATGAAAATCAGCACAGTGACCTTTTTCTGTTGATAGAAATGTTTGGCTGGGTGTCTACTTGAGCCCTTTGGGAAGGTACTTTTTTTCAGTATTTCAAATTAAAAATTTTTTTTTTTACTTAGTAGCATTCTTTTGGTTTAGTTGTTACTCATTCAACATCATTTCCTTTATATGAAATTACTAGTGATTGATAAGTATTCTAAATTGATATATACTTAAAATAAATGTTATTTGCACTAAGCTGCTTTATTATAAATTCTTTATATATGCAAAAGTAGTTTGTAAACTTCTGTAAAATATAATAGGTGATATGTACATACTCCGTAATAATCACTGCATTTCTTCTCTTTTTCCCCATGATCTCAGAAACACAAGTTCTGTTATTCATTCATTACCTTGTCACTGCTCTGTAAACATAAGTCACATTTACATATGAATGAGGCTCTGAGGTGCCTTCTAGATGCACGCATTCACAGGCATTAGTTACCCTGTTTCACCCTCAGGACAGTCTTCCTGTAGTATTTCCACTTACAGATGAGGACATGGTGGCTCAGAGTTGCTGTGATGTGTAGCCTAACTGAAGCCCAGCTCTGGGACCCATGCCCACCGTCCCCTTGTGACACCACACTGCCTCGTGCAGGAAGCCGGGCTGCATTCACGTGGCAGGGAAGTGAGGCGCTTTCCCATCATAGTTCCCCCATTTACTGGGATCAGCCTAGGGCTGACTCCCTTCTGACTCTCCCGTGTGAAGGTTCATGTCTGGGGGAAGCCGGGATGGTTCAGCCCATTAAGCGTTCATCTGGCAGCACCGGGGTCCAGGGATTGAATCCCCGCCACAGCCCGTGCAGACCCACGTGCTGAACTGGGTGTGCCCCCAGTTCGGTTCTCACTGGGGCCAGCTTCCTATGTGGGAAGCCCTGGCCAGTTCCTGCCCCGCACCTCCCTGCGGCCACCTGTGGACCTAAACTGTGTAGAAAAGTAAGGCTATGCAGCTATGGAGACTGCTCTGGGCCTCCCTCTTCTCTCTGCCTCTCTCGCTCTCTTTCTCTTAAAAACAATAAAAATAAATCTTGAAACAAACAAAAAAAGATTCACGTCGACTGTGCTCTGCTCTCAAGTTTGAAGGAGTGGTTTCATGTGCTTGACTCGAAGTTTCCGTTTTGGAATGCCGTGATTACAAGGTATCTGTCTATCGCTGAAGGCTTTATTGAAACACTGGCTTGTAGGAATTTTTAGAAAGGGCCCCAACTTAGAGTATTGTCGCAGTACGTCCTTGGACAAGGTTAGTTCTGTAGAGTAGACGCTTTCTGGCAAGTGTAACCAGGTCAGTGCTCCTGGCTATGTGCGCAGGAGGTGTTTCGGACGTTCCTGACTGCCCAGTCCCTGGCTCACAGCCCGTCAGTCCAGCAGTGGTGTCAGGAGACTTCGCCACCAGGAGGCCGGCAGTCATCTCTGGTTGGTGTAGATGGACTGAGTGAGTGAGGTGGTAGATTGTCAGGGGACCCCTGGGCTGCCTCCTTGGGCCCAGCCCCCCCCTCCCACCACAGCCTGCTTCGTGCTTTGCACTCTGCCTGTGGAGATTGGAGGGCGCCGCTTCATTAGAGCCCTCTCCTCTCTGGTTTCTGAAGGAGTTGAGAAAAACACTCTGGCGTCACGTAGATACAGCAGTGTCTTTCCGTCATGTGTTGTAAAGCAGGACCCTTGAATTGGACGTAACCTCTCAGCTGCAGGCGTGTAGTAGACACTCATGGGCCCCTGGCTGGGAGCAGCCAGAGAAGGTGTCTAA
The DNA here is from genome assembly GCA_004027555.1 of Craseonycteris thonglongyai. Lineage (NCBI taxonomy): Eukaryota > Metazoa > Chordata > Mammalia > Chiroptera > Craseonycteridae > Craseonycteris > Craseonycteris thonglongyai. The sequence goes on along the minus strand of PVKE010000772.1, from coordinate 27,129 downwards.
TGAGGAAGAGCCCAGACGGAAGCAGCAGTAGTGAGGACAGCACAGGTCTAAAGAGGATGTGCTCCGTGACCCGCTCTCTCCTGCCCATCAGATCGTCCCTTAGACCTGTGAGTGTCCCCCCATCTCCCTGATGACCTCCTCCTCTGTAATACAGTGCAGTGCTTCATGGGAAACTCCCAACAAAAGTGCGTTTCTAGCTCTATAAAAACATGCTACACTCCTGACAGAGTTTGGGTATGCTTGCCTCCTAACCTTAGTCCTCTGGCTAAAGTCATTAACGTGATAATGAATGAACTGTAATAATCTTTTATAAAGTTATTACTAAAATACAAGAAGCCCAATATCGTCTTTCTCAATATAAAAACAAATATTGCTAATACTAAAAAGCCCTGTTATTTTCTTTACAGCGAAAAATTTTAAAGGATGGCTTAAAACTTTTAAACAATAAATGCTAAAAATTGATCACAAGGCTTCTCTTTGTCCCCAGCCCCCACACCCCAGTTTGTAGCATGTTGTGGCTGCATAATAATTGTGTAAGGTATTAAAATCGAACTGCATGAGTCAGGACAAAAATATTTGATACTTTTACCAGCAAGAAACTAAATGAATGGATATTGTTATGCTTTTGAATGTTTAATTTCTTAAACTTTTTATCATGGGAAGTTTCAAACATATACGGAGTATAGACTATCACCCAGATTCAGTAGCTGAAAACTTAGGGCCAATTGTATGTCGTCTCTGCCCCACCCCTTACAGAAACGCGCGCTCCGCGTGTGCTTTAGCGCCTCTGAGTCAGTCAGCACCACTGGCTGCCCTCGCTTTCCCGCGTCTCCTGTCTCCTGTGTCTGTCGGGTAGGACTCCTTTTTTTTTTTTTTTCCGGGTAGCAATTTATCTGTTGAAGAAATTGTGTCATGCTGTCCCCCACACTGGGACTGGCCGATTACATCTCTGTGATGTGGTGTTGAGTGCGTCCTTCTTGGGCCCCGGGGTTCCTGTACTGTCTGTGAGCTGCTGTTAGGATCGAAAGAAGTTCGATCCGAGTTGAGCGCAGCGATTTTTTTTTGTTTTTTAACAAGAATGTGTTATGGGTGATGTACATGAGTGTCTGGTATCTCTCTTTGTGACATTAGGACCTGCGAGTAGATTTGGTCAGTCTGTGATGTGTCGTATCCATTATAGGGATCCTGCAAGCATTCCACCTAATGGCTTTGGCAGCTACTAACGTTCACTCCTAGATGTCATCTGGGCGGTAAAAATGGTGACATGCAGATTCTGTCGTTTAACGCCGTTGTGTAGCTGGAATACTTCCAAAGACAACTTTCCCTCATCAGCTGTTCAGCCAGCCATGGAAAGACAAGAAAAATGCCTTATTCTTTCCCTTTACCAGTTTTTAAGATAATGAGTAGCCTCCCTAGCTAGATGTTTTTGTTCTGTGGCTCTTTGGAGCATCATTAGGAATTCATGGATTTTTAACACTGTTGAGAGCAGGTTTCCCATGACCACCCCAGGTTGGATGATTCGCTGGAAGGTTTGTTTTCTCAGAACATGGGGTGCTGATAAAGTTGAGCATCGTGACCACTATACTAATGTCTGAGGAGAGGAATAGAATTGAGAGGTCTGGTCAAAGGGGACTGTTGCTTTACTTGTAACAAAGATGAAAGGAAAGTAATGATCCACTTGGACTGACCTTGTTATGCCCTTGATGTTGCCATAAGTGTTGCTGGAAGTACAGCATACCATTTGAAAATACTGAATTTTACGTTTCGCTTCTGAAGTTGTACCATCTTGATCTTGACCTGTGCTCTCCCAGGGCCCTCACCTGGTACCGTAATCTTTCTTGATGGGTCCCTGTGGGCCTGTGGTTAAATTTTCATGTTCCTTCTGTCACATGTTATCAGTGCAGCATCTTAAAGGGCTGTGTGCTGTGTCCCATGTGTGACTTAACCTTCACATGTCCATTGATGCCGCTCCGCTGCTGTTTCGCTTCTCTGTTCCCTTGATGTGCAGTGAGCTCCTGCAAGGCTGGGGTGAAGTTGGTCCGGCAGGTGCCCAAATAGAGAGTTGACTTTCCAGCGAGTCACGTGACTGCGAGAGCGAATGCATAAATGTTGCTCGTGGGTTGGGAAGTTTTGCAGCCTGTGCATTCAAACAACCTCATCGCCAGTTTTTTGTGTTAAGGTCATTTAAGGTGTACCCTTAATGTCTGTGAGTCTGTCATTGCTGATGATTTGGGGGGAAATTGCTCATAAAACTCTTTTCACAAATCAGGATCTGCTGTTTTTCTGCAGTTTTTCCTTTATGATCAAATGTTAGATGCTTATTGAATTATTTGTTGGTCTTTGTATTTTGTCGTTTCATTTTGTTTCGGTTTTATTATTTGTAAAGATATCTGTGCCTCACTTTGTTTTGGGTAAACTATCTGTATCTTGAAATTGCATTTTAAAGTATTAATATGTTTCTTTTTAAACCCAAGTCAGTCATAGTAAGAAATGGTGTCAGTAGTCAAATGAAACATTGCAATTTTATGTTTGTTTTTATAGCTATACCTTAAACTGTAACATAAGTGTTCTTTTGTATTGAAATAATGTTTCTGTTTTTCTCTTTCCTCCGCCCCTTCATAAAGGAGTCAGTCACTGCCAGCATAAAGTTAAGGCAGCTAGGCGCTTCCTCCCTTTGGTCTTCTGTGCCCTCGAACCTCCTCCTTCCGGTACTGCACTCACTTTCACAGGCTCTTACCAACCGCGGCGTCCAGGCAGCGGGTCTAAGCAGACGCTGGTGGGTGGTCCTGCCCAGAGCACACCTTTATTGGTGTCTGTCTGTGCTGCCCGCTGCCTGGCGGCTGCACTGGAGCAAAGTCTCACACAAAGGTCTTTGGGCTGCTCTCCTGATAGATGACTTAGTCTGTCTGCTTGCAGATTTGCACAAGCATGACAGGGTCCGTTTGTGGGTCCCCCGTGCTGCAGCACAGGGGCCGGCAGGTACCCCGTGTTTGCACCGTGGGTTCCTGTTACCGCATGCAGCTGAGTGAAGGGGAATGGCCCATGAGCCCCAGCGGTCTGCTTTCTGTGTGTGCTTTGCAGCAGCTGTTCAGGGAGATGCTGCCGCATAGGGCAGTCCGGCCGCTTGGGGGGGTTTCTAGGAAAGTGAAGACTATTTGTAGTAATGGAACAGAACTTCGTCCAGTGCTATGTAAATATAAATGGAATCTTGACTTGTCAGCAGTTTCAGGTGCCAAACTCCTCCTGGCTTATGGGCTGGGCTCTGCAGAAGAGCCCCTCCCAGGGCTGGTCCCCTGGTCAGCATGTAGCACACACACTCCTGACCGGCTCTTTTCAGTTCTATCTAACGGGTACTGGTTCTCTTTGAGGGGTAAGGCATTTTGCACATTTAGCTGTGAGAGGCAGCCCAGTTAATTTTGCGTGGCATGGTGGAAACCCACTTACACTCCAAAGCACTGCTGTGTGACTTTGTATATAATGTGTTAGCAGCTTAAAACTCAGAGTAGTGCCTTACATCAAGTAAACACGCTTACTGCTCAAGTAAACACGCTGCTGTAGTCTTTTATCTTTTGAATTAGACCTTGGGGGTAATTTTTTTGTTTTCGTTACACTTTGCTTTACTTATCATGTTAATAGTGTTTTCCCTCTCTCCTTCCCTCTTCCTCCTCCCCCTTTCTTTGCATGCCACCCGGATCTGCAGATGAAATTAGTGGGGACGGTAATACTTTATTTTCACATTCATGTTACTAATATGAGATGATTATTTATTGACATAAATGTAGGTCAGTGCTCAATGAAAGGCAAAATGTGGTTTTGACCCAAAAGAACAAGTGTGAAAAATGATGATGCTGTGGGCAATAATGTCTTAAAGATTGTCTAGGGCTTTGACATGGACAATTTAACCACATCTCAGTGGTAAGTTTGAGTTGTATACAATTCATTATGAATTTTCTGAATTTCATTACTATAACTTTATAGTTGTAGAAAAATTGTCAAAATAGTATCATTCAGCAAGATTAGTCATACTTGAAAGTAGTAAATGGTGGAGACCCATACGCTCTTTCCCAGGTACAGTGCAGATGTGCAGTGGTCCTTAGTTTGGGAGGAAGGCAGTGGAAAGGAAAGAATGAAAACCGATTATTATGAGTCACAAACTGATTAGAGGAATAACTGTAGTGAGAATGATGATCTTCAAGCCCTTGAGTATAGCACTTAACAAACTAGAAATCTACAAGTCATGTTTAGCATCTTATGTTTCCCACTTACTTTGTACGTGGCCAACATGAAACTTAACACTCTCTCATACTAAAGGAGCAAGATTGTTTAAACTAAAATGCAGGGAGGGCGGGCATTTTTTTTCCTGATGTTTAACTGAACGATGCTTTTACTGCAGGTTTCATCTGTGTCTGTTTCTGTGGTAGAATTAACTGAACGATGCTTTTACTGCTGATTTCATCTGTGTCTATTTCTGTGGTGGAATTGATATCTTGGGCTTAGTGAGCAGAGCACGCCTTTGCAGTGACAGCTCTGAACTCGGTGTGACTTCGGGAAAGGGCATCCCCGTGAGGCTCGCAGCCAGGAGATTTGAGTCCTTGGCAGTGGCAGGTTAGCAGCTTTGTGGCGTTTCCTGTGCTCAGGCCCTTTCGTGCAGTGTGATTCCTGATTCTCATAGGACTCAGAATGTCACGGGGTGTTGTCTTCCCTGCTGTGCAGGTGAGGAAACTGACGGTCAGAGAGCTCAGGGCTGCTGGGAGCTGAGGGAGCCGTCGGGTCCGGCTCCAGCCTCGGCCTCCCCGCATGAACTAGCTCAGCCATGCTAGGCGATGGCTTCCTCTCCCGTGTAGTCCTCGTCTGTAAGTCTGTATGGTTGTCACGAGGATTACAAATTGGTGTTTAGTGCCACATTATACTTATGGGATGAAAACATTTTCGTGCATTTACCCCACACTTGAAACTCCCAATATTATAAATTAGGGCAAGTACTGTGTTTCTCACTTTATAGACAAATAAGCTGAGCCTTAAACATTTAATCACTTGGTCTAGGTCAGGGGTCCACAGGCCGAATACAGCCCACCTCCTGTTTTTATATTGCCCCTTGAGCTAAGAATGGTTTACATTTTTTGATGGTTAGAGGGTAGGTCAAAAGACGACTGTTATTTGTGGCATGAAAACCACGTGAAATTCAAGCTTCTGCGTCCACGGGTGCAGTTGTAGGGGGACACAGACACGGTGCTGTTCACTGGTGGCTGCGGCTCTCACCCACTGCGGAGTGGACGTGACAGGGAAGGCTAAAGCGCTTCCTGTCAGGCCTCGCTCAGGAAAAGCTCGCCGACCCCTCAGCGAGGCCATGCAGCTGCACTAGTGTATTGAAGGGCACGGCTGGGCCCTCCGGCTTCCTGGGCAAGCGCTCTTCCCAGTGCCTCCGGGCTGAAGGGCGGGCCTGAGCTACTCAGGTTGGAGAAGAAGCTGTGAGAGTGGGGAGTCCCACTGAACTGTCGAAGCAGTCTAGTCACTGCAGGGGACACGACATGGGACTGGTGACTCATTCACACTTCCTGAGGGCAACAGGGAGGCCAGGCAGGGGGACAGGTGTCCAGGCCAACAGCAGCGCCACCAGGGGAAGAGGGCCACCATTTCCTGGGGCCTTGAGAAACGTACACAGCCTCTGGGTGCTCAGTGTACTGCCTGACACAGGGCGACAGTCACGACCACCTCAGGACTTTCCCGACTGGACGGCAGTGGGTGCGGTGTTTCTCTCTGTGTCTGGCCTACGGTCAGCTCTGAGTTCATCACCAGTGAGAGGGGACCTGCCTGCTGTATGTGTGCCCAGATCGCGCCTGTCTCCTTTTTCCTTTGTATCTTCCTCTTAGGACATCACTTCGGAGGCCTAAGCCGTTTCAGGCTGGGTTCCAATTTTTCAGAGGCCCCGGAGTATGTAAAAACACCTCCCCTGTCTGCGTCATGCTATCCCATAGGCCTAACGCCAGGCAAGAGAGGGAGAGGATCGGACCAGAGCCACGTCAAGAGTGCGTGGAGAAACATGGCAAGTATTGCCACTTGAAAACTCCTGTGGAAGTTATAGTACAACTTCATCGGTGTTGACGCTGCTCCATACGAAGGACATAAAGCACATTCATGGCAGTAAAACAGTCTCCATTCCCACTACCACACAACACACACACACCCCGTGTCATCATGAGTCGTTCCCAGAGAGCCCAGAGGTTGTCTATAGAATCCACGTAGCATCAAAGCAAAAAGATTCCAGGCTCTTCCTGGTGACTGAATTAACTGGAGTGCATGCATTGTGGTTTCTCCCAGATCAGTTTGTGGGCTCGCCTGGTGCATGATGGCTGGTTTCGTTTGACTCCTTCAGGACCATTTCAGGGGTTGGCATCTCCAGCTGGGGTTTTATAAAAAAGGAGACAGTCCTGGGAGCCATTACAGGCAAACCAGGAAGGCTGTCGAGGGTCTCAGCAGACAGGCAGCAGCCCTCCAGCGCCGGGTTCCACCCGAGAGCGCAGAAGCAGCAAACACCTGTGTTCCGCTGGGCCACGCCCCTCCCCTGATCCTGACAGCGACCGTCAGAGGGCACGTGTTCTCGTTTTACACAGGAGGACATGGCTGAGGCAGAGACAGGTGAGGGGGCTTCTCAGGGGTCAGGCAGGTCCCCCCGGAACGTGCGGTGGTCTTTGTCCCGAGCATTGTGGTTCTGCCCTTCGCGGTTCAGCCTCACACAGGCTACGTGGCTTCTCTTCCCCCGGTTCCCCGGAGTGCATTGTCCACTCACTGTTGCTGCGGTGCATTCGCTCTTTTTGCTCAGCAGGTGTTTGCTGAGGGGAGCGTCTTCTCTGTGCCGGGCACTCTCTAGACACAGTGCGGAGCAGCACAGGGTGCCCCTCCCGGGGCACTCGTTCTGGAAGGTGGGCAGAGAGCAGACAGGGAACGAAGGACTGTCAGGTAGTTGGTAGCAGTAGCTACTGAGGACATTAAAATAGGCAAGGTGATCCGAGTAAGCGGAGTAGGGGGCAGATTCATGTGCGGAGGGGTCGCTCTGAGCCAGCATGAGCGTTAGCAGTGAGAGTCACTGCTTTGCTGTCAGGCAGCAGACACCTACCTGTTCCCTGTGGAGGCTGAAGGGGCCTGCAGACAGTGACACCCCCCAACCCCCCACGGCCATGTGATCCTTCGGTGCCTGTGGCTTGATTGGTCCATAACATCGAAGTAAAACTAGCAGCCAAGTGCAGGTGTTGCTGAAGGTTCTGGAACAATTCTGGTCTCAGAGCAGCTGCCTGAGCAGCTCCCATGTACAAATCCTGCCACCTCAGGTCAGCCAGTGCCACTTCGTGCAAAGGCCAGGCTTTGTCTGAGAGGCAGCCGGAAGGATGGCCCCTGCCGTGGAAACCTGTCTTGGTTGCATTGGCTTTCTGAGGGGCGTGGCATGAAGCAGGACCTATTAAATTACTAAGTAAAGAGTGGTGCTTAGCAAGCATCTGAGTGTAACTGGTGTTGCTTCTGTTGTCTGAGCTGTGAGGGTAGATTCCGGTTTCTCGCAAGTGCCTCAGTGGCTCCTGTGTCCCCAGATTTCATTGCACAGTGTCTTTTGTTAAGCCATCTTATACGAAAGCTTAGAACGTGACAAATTCCTGCTCACAGTGTTCACTAAGCACAGAATAAGAGGGAGGCCCATAGAAATAAGAGAAAGTAAGGTTTGGGGTAGGTTAAATTTTTTTCTTCAATTCTGTACCTAGTATTATTTACAAGCTTGTAAGAAAATGTATGGGATGCTGGGATAGCTCAGCAGGTTGAGCACTTGCCTTGCAACTGTGAGGTCTAGGGATCGAATCCTGGCCCCGGCCCGTGCAAACCCGTATGCTGAACTGCAGCGCAACTGGTAAGCACTGGGATGGTGAAGGTTCTCGCCTCCCATGCGGGAGGCCCCCAGTTCAGTTCCCACTTCTCACAGCCCTACATTTACCTTTAAGGAATGAAACCGTGTCACAACTACTGATGTAAATTACAGCTATAGAGACTGCTCTGCCCCCTTCCCTCGCCTCCCCTCGATCTCTCTCTCTCTCCTCTCAAACAATAAAATAAATCTAAAAAAGAAAAAGAAAATGTAGATTAGCTGTCATAGGATTTATGAATAGTTTATATTTGCTAAGTGCCTTAAAGAGAATTAATAACTTTACATTCTACCAGCTGAAATTTTTTAACTTTAGTCAATGTTAGTGATGGCTACAAATTTAGAAACGGATTCTCCCAAGAACTCTTAGGTTTGGTCTCAGTCATCACCACTGCACTATGTGGAATGATTGATGTCCTGGAGCGTGTAAGCTGTGTACGTGTCTGTCCTGTGTTTTCTTTGGTTTCTGTCATTTTAATGCCTGAATGAATAATGGCATCGCAGGCGGAAGAGCTCCCAGCTCCCAGTCTCTCTGGGGTGTAGTGGCTGCCGGGTCGATGTGCGAGAGAAGTTGCTGGGTTGCTTCCACCCGGAACAAATGAAATAAACTGGTGCAGTGAATGTCCTCAGAAGTCGGCTGCCGTTTCTTGTTTTCCCAGGGAGAACTTCTGTTCTGACGATGCTGTAGAGCCTAGTTATGAATAATGCCTGATCCTGTGTTTTGGAGATGCCAGTCTTGTTTGGGGACATCCCTGGAGACAGCAGTGTGGTTTTAAGAACATGTTCCGTGTGGTCGAGGGAGATGTGTGCAGTCAGTTGAGCAGGGTAGACTGGAATCACATGCAGAGTTGTCCGTGCCTTTCTCTTTCCACAAGGGCTTCTGTGTTAGCTCTGTTTGCTCGCTGAGAAACAAGTCTGTGTCTTATAACATACTCGACCATGATGTCAGTTTTATTTCCATAAATGACTCATGTGTGAGCCAAACTTGAGTAATAGTGTTTAAGAATATGACAGTGTAGTAGGGGGATGTAGGCAGACCATTTTGCCTTTCATATTATATTAAAGGCCAGGAGGTCAAATATTTAACCTCTTCCAACATTGTCATCTGTTTCTTTTCCTACAGAAACAGACGATTATGCTGAGATTATAGACGAAGAAGACACTTACACTATGCCCTCAAGTAAGTAGCCTTCTGATTTTCTCATTCAGATTTGACAGATACTTACTTTTAAATAGCTCACATTTAAGTTTTACATAGTTATTGCCCTTTTAGAACTGTTTTTAATATCTCATCGAGTGCATAACAGACATACTTTTTGCCACCTTCATAATTCTATGCTTTGTGTGCCTGTAACTCAAATATCTGTAGTAAGTCAGTTTAGTTACAGGCTTTTTGTCATCTTGATTTTTGGCTCTAATAGTATAACCCTTACTGATTAGAGCATTTCCTCTCTGTAGAAAATGAGTTACGTGTATGTATCTATATTTAATTCTTTAAATATACATATTGAAGAAATTGCATTTCTCCTTTGAAAAGTGGTTCTTTATGGCCCTTGACTATTCAGTTACAAAAAGCTTCCCAAATGCGGCCGTACTGCTGAGGGTGGGGGCTGTGGGGCGGGAGGGAGACGCCTCCATGGCCTGCGAATGTCAGCCCGGCTTCTCTCTGCGCTGCTGTGAGTCAGGAGAACCTGGAAGCCCCAGGTCTCCTGTTGGAGGCTATAGTCCCAGATCTTGGGTTGGAGACACCCTTGAAACTCCATTCACATTAAGAAAAAAAAATTATAACCTGCCTCTTAAAGAGGCTCAAGTATGGTTCCACCTTACAGCCTCAGAGGCCGTCATGATTCGACATCTCCTGTCCTCATTTCAGTGGAGCTAGCTGTACATGTTTGTAACGTAAAGGTTGGGGTGCTTTGCCCTGTTGTGTAAATACTTTTAAAGATGCTCATGTTTAGATTTACTATATACATTGAGCAGATGTTACCAGAGTAAAAAGAAACAACCCGCCCCTGTCAGGCGTTTGTAATCCTGGGTGGACCCTCTCGAGAGCTTCTGATTTAGAGTGATTTGAAGCAGAGGCAAGAGCTGAAACTTAAGTGGGCACATTTTTGACTTGCAGTAGCAATTTGGAAAAAACGTTTAAATTTATGTTTAAATTTTTGGTTAGCCATTTAGTCATTTTTACATTCCTGCAGAAAATTCAAATTTTTATTTGTATATTCATTATTCAGAGTTAGTAGTAATGTACAACATGACTAACTGCTGTCAAACCAGACCCCACAAAAATGAGTTATCAGGTGGGAATTTATGAGATAGAAATTTAAAGCATTGTTTGCATCACATTAAGTTAACTTGTGTCTAATCATATAGAAATTTAAAGCATTGTTTGCATCACATTAAGTTAACTTGTGTCTAATCATATTTGGGGTTAAAATACCATACAAAGTAAATATTATTGAAATGCACTCTCCAAGTTTATTGTTGTTAACCTAATTGCTGTTAGTTATTTCTAAGCAAGGTCTTCAATTTTTTTCTCCCTTAATTGCAATACAGAAAGCTATGGAATAGATGAAGGTAACAGGATCCCTTTAACTGCATTTGCTTGCAATTGCAACCTGTGGAATGAGATGGGATGTTTCCGTTTTCAGTTAACTTTTATTTTTAAACTATTTTTCATTGGTTTACTTATGCTGTTAAATCAATGGAACTACTAGCTAAAGTGATTTTAAAGAGGGAAATACCATCTAAAATTTGGGTTGAATTTGCTACATGATTTATAATTTGATAAATTGAGGAGAGCGTTTTAGACTATCCAGCTGCCATTTTACTCTGTTGGTGATCACACTGATGGTGGGTGTATGCAGGATGGGCTACGGCGGTGGCTGTCGTGGCCAGAAGTGAGCAGCACGCCTGTGTACGTAATTGGACTGGAATCAAGCTACTCAGTTCTTCATGGATGTTTTCCTTCCATGTGCCTCAGCAGCCTATTCATAATTGGTTTTATGAATATGTAAATCAATAATTTAATATATTAATTTGAGGAAAATGCTCTCAAAAATATATTTGTAATTTATGTGATGTGTTCAACCTGATTAAAAGTCACCTCATTTTGAAACTTGTTTCTGGAAGCTACCTCTTTAAACTCTTTTAGCTCCATGAATAATATAGAGATAGGACTATAATAAAGTGGAACACTCTTAAACTTTTAGGACATACAGTTATTCATGACACAATTTTTTTGTTGCTTCCATATTTATAAACTTCAGTTATCTGTAAAATAATTGCTTTAAATAACTGTTTTTTAGCCTTCATATATATTAATACCTGAACTAATCATGCTTATTAAGTATATAACTTAATATTTGGAGAAATTACTTAGGAAACCATCAAATATATATAAACTCAATCAGAAATTTAAAAATATCCAAAAAATGTACCTTTAATAGAAATCATCATTTTTGGTAGTTCAACCAGTGCCCTAACAGTTACATAAATGCCTTTTTAACATGCTGTTTAAGAGAATTCCACTGTGTTTAAAGTGTTTTCATGGAAAGACGTATCAGTGAAGAAATTTTTACTGACGGGTGATGAGGACATGAAACGTGTCACGTGTAACCTCCCCCTGTGGAATGCTGTGCCTGCAGTGTGTGCTGATGTGTGGGTTCTGTTTTGCAGCCAGGGACTATGAGATCCAGAGGGAGAGAATCGAGCTGGGGCGATGTATTGGAGAAGGCCAGTTTGGAGACGTGCACCAGGGCGTGTACGTGAGCCCTGTAAGTCCAGAGTCCACACTGCTTTTGGCTGCTTATGCTCAAGTGGCCTCTCCCTTGTCTTCCAAAGTCCCTAGTTCTCTGAGGTACCGTATTTTCCGGCGTATAAGACGACCCCCTAATTTTACAATTAAAACATAGGTTTAGGCCTATATTCGCTGTATAAGACTACCCCCCACTTCCCAGGCTGTAGTCTTATACAGCGAATATAGGCCTAAACCTATGTTTTAACTGTAAAATTAGCGGGTCGTCTTATATGCCCAGTCGTCTTATACACCGGAAAATACGGTATTTACAGGTATCTTTTTTAAGCTCATCACATGTCAACTTACTTGATATGTTCAGAAATCAAGAAAATGGCAAGATTACCTCCTGGAGGGCTGGGTCTTCTGTATTCTTTCGGCCTCTGTATCAGGAACTGAGTCCATAGATGATTGTTCCCTTGGGTGGCATTAGAAAATAAATGACCAAAGTCAGCAACACTTACCGTAGCCAATATTCTCGCCTACCTGCATTTTCAAGAAAAGAACGTTAATTTGCCCCAAACTGTCCTCCAAAAGAAATCAGTGACTTTTTAAAATTATTTATGTAATAGCTATATAGAGATACAATTCACATATTGTGAAGTTCACTCTTGATGTGTACCCCTTAGTGACTTGTGTATTCACAGAGGTGTCAGCCATCTCCACACTCAATGTTAGCAGATTTTCTTTACTCCCAAAAGGAACCCCTGTCAGCCGTTACTTCCTGTTTCAACCCCCCCCCCCATACACACACACACCACCACCACACACACACACTCATTTCCTTTCTTTTTGTGTAGATTTGCCTGTTCTGGACATTCCATAGAAGTGGAATCATACGCTAGACACGTGGCCTTTTGTGATTGGTGCTCTTTCTTTCTGTTGCATAAAGCTTTCGAGGTTCCCCCGTGTTGTCACGTAGCAGCACTTCATTCCTTTTTATTGGAGCATACATGCTCTCCGACGCTCGACCCACTTTGTGCCCACCTGCTCATCGGTTGGTGGTTATATGGGTTGTTACCGCTTTGGGGCTATTATAAAGATTGTTGCTGGGCACGTTCATGTGCACATTTGCTGTGTACATAGTTGTTCTTTCTCTTGAGTATATGTTCAGGGCTGAGTGTGCTAGGCAGAGAAAGTAGCCAGGACAGAGAGCCAGGCGTGAGACAAGAAGCCGCAGGGACCAGTGAGGCTGCTGGAAAACTGGGGAGGTTGGGGGCGGAGTGAGAGGCAGTGAGGCCAGGCCGGACACGGGAGCACCGCCCTTCTTGTGTTTCTTAAGCTGTCTCTTTTGAACTCACTCAAGAAAAGAGTGACTTAATGGCTCCCAGGACAACACCTGTGGGTTCCCTCCCCTTGCTGGGCACCTTGCCGTATGCCCTCTCCTTCTGCCCTCTTCTCCCTGACCTCGTATTGTCAAACTCCAAGGTGTGCCCGGGGAACTCTTGTCTCCTGGGCAGGGTCATCTCGTCCTGTGGCTTCCAACCCCGTCCATATTGGGACTACGTCCAGATTTCTTTGTGTTCATCCCAGACTCTCCCCCTGAACTCTGCCCACTCACCTGTGTGACACGGATGACTCAGCCGGTCACATCCAGAGCTGAGGGTCTGATCTGTCTCTTCTGTCTTCCCCTTTCTCTGAACTCAAGTTCTCGCACATGCAGGCCAGCATCTCAGCCCTTCCTGCCCCTGTTCCCACGCTTGTCTGGGCTGCCGTCCTCTGCCCCGGCTCCCTCACCGCCCTGCAGCGCTTCCTCGGGACCACGGCTGTGCTCCTGCCCCGCTGCAGGGCACTGATGGCCCGCCTCTGCCCAAATCCTGCACTGGCCCGTCCCGCTGGTGGCCTAGAAGCGCCCGCCCCTATGTCCAGCCCCTCCGAGCCTGTCGCCTGCCCTGGGCCAGCCCAGCCGCCCTCAGTGCTCACCTCAGTGCTTGGACTCTGCTGACCCCTCCCTGCCTCCCTCTGCTCCGTGGTTCTTTGCTCTCATCTCATTTCAGCCTCCCGTGTGCACCTTCCTCCCGTACACAGCGCCATTTCCTTCCGCCCACTACAGAATGACTTGTTTCTGGTGTCTGTTGTCCGTGTCCCTCACTGGAACACAAGCTGGCGTAGAATGGGGGCCCCTGCCTCGCATTCACTGGTATGTCCTCAGCACCTAGAACAGTGCCTGCAACTTAGCGGAAAATAAACGCGGGACAGATGAGTAAGCACACTGCCTGGGACATTGCATGTGCACATCGGTTCCCAGAGTGCTTGCAGAGTTCTGACACTCTCAGGATTCTACAGCCCGGATTCTGTCTGGTCCAGAAGCCAGGTGGTTGCAGAACAGACAGCCTCTCACGAGCGTGTGCACTGATCATAGAGCGGCCCTGTGCGGTGTGTGTGATTCTGTTGTTTCCCCGACAGGAGAATCCAGCTTTGGCGGTTGCAATTAAAACCTGTAAAAACTGTACTTCGGACAGCGTGAGAGAGAAATTCCTTCAAGAAGCCTGTAAGTCTCTAGAAATTACTGTAGAACTCCATTTGACTTTCAGTCTATTAAATCCAAACCGAAGATGACTTTTATGAGACAACTACGTTTATTGTCTAGCCTCACAGCTTAACATGTTAAGCACCCAGGCTATTTGTCTTGCTTACCGCTTAGTCTGTTATTTCAGGTTTCACCGAAATGCTGGCGACCGATCTGTTTAGGTTGCGATAAGGCTGAATGTTTATATATAGAATATATTTACTGTGTGAATAGTTATTATTTACCGCAATGTGTACAACGTATTATTTTAGAGATGCTTTTTAAAGATTTATTTTTATTGTTTTTGACAGAGAGAGAGATACAGAGACAGAGAGAAGGGGGAGGTCCCAGAACAGTCTCCATAGCTGCACATCACTGGTTTTTCCACATAGTTTCATTCCACAGGTGGGCGCGGGGCTGCACAGGGCAGGAACTGGGCCGGGGTCTCGCCCCGGTGAGAACTGAACTGGGGGAGCTCCCAGCTCAGCATATGGGTCCACACGGGCCGGGGCCGGGATTCGATCCTCGGTCCCCGGGGCTACAAAGTGAGCGCCTAACCCACTGAGCCCTCCCGGCTTCCCGAGAAATGCTTTATATTCAGTCAGTTGTCTGCGATTCTTGTTCCAGTGCAGAAAAAGATTTTTCTTTACCCATGAACATAAAAATGTCCCCTAAACAGGGAGAAATTATAGTGAAGGGAAACAAAAAAGGAATAACCATTTTAAAATGGAAAGAGAAGCGGGACATCTTACTCATTTAAAATTTATTAATAGAAAGTAAGTTTTTAAACTTTATATCGTCAGTTAACATACAATACCGTGGCCTGCACAAAAAGTATTCCGTCAGTCACCGGTGACAGACGCGGTCTGAACGGAAAGTTGAGTGTCAGTCAGCGGTGACTGACGTGGCGCGTAGCGTGTTAGTGTCTGCGCTTGCAGAGGCCCCTGTCTATGGATTTTCCCGCTGAGCCACGATGTTTGGGGTGTAAAGGTAGATTGATTCGCTGTCTTCGGGCCCTTCATGACCGCGCACCTTTAAACATCTGGGCTTTGGAACTGGGCAGATGTAGAAATGACCCCAGTCCAGTGCTGCCAGACCCTGGAGTGCGGAGGTGAGCAGGCAGATGCAGTCCCTGCCCCGGGGGTGCTCACAGGCAAGTGAAGGAGCAAGGCTGTGACCGGTCCCCTCCTCCTGCCACAGGGTCACCCCCTCTGGCCATCGGGTCATCCTGCCAGGGCGAAGCTGCCTGGACAGAGCCATGTCTGAATGGGTGTGCTCTGCTGAGTGCAAACTCTCAGAGGGCCGGGCTCTTGTCTGTCTGTCTGTCTGTCTGTCTGTATTTCGTCTGCACCATCAGGCTGCGTCCCACCTGCTCTCAACCTGGGATGTCCTTCCTCCTTCTGCATGGCTTGTCCCTTCTCATCTGACCACATGAAGTCATCTTTTCTTAGGAGCTTTGTCATGGCCACGTTCTCTCCTTCCTGAGTATTCATAGTTAAATGTGCGTTGCTTAGACATTGTCATTGTCTTTCCGTCCCTCTAGACATTAAGCTCCATGGGAGACGAGGGCCTGTCTGTCTGGCTCATGACTCAGACCCAGAGTTCAGCACAGGGCTTAAGCCATAGAAGGCACTCGGTGGGCATTAGCTGTATAAATAAATCTTGGTGTCCTTCATTACGTGTACATCGACTTGACCGCTTTCCACTCTCCATTTATGCGCATATTTATTATGTGACAATCTGATAAATTAGGAAGCCCTATTGTAACTTGATCAGTTATGTCTACACATGTCCTTACTCCTGTTCCTGTGTCTCTGGCTTGAGCACAAGGCAAGGCCTGGCTGTGACATCTGCCTCAGCCAGCTTATTTCTGCACAGTTTCGACCCAGAAAACACACCCTGTCAGGAGAGTAACTGGGCCCTGTTGTTTTCTAGTGACGATGCGTCAGTTCGACCACCCTCACATTGTGAAGCTCATCGGCGTCATCACGGAGAACCCCGTTTGGATCATCATGGAGCTGTGCACACTCGGAGAGGTACCGCGTGCTCAGGCCCGGCCTAGGGGGTGGGGGCTGCTGGTGCCTGTCGGTGCCTGTGGTCGCCTGTGGTCACGTGCTTAGTCATCTTTCGGTCTGCGCTTGCTGCTTGCTGTCTTTTGTGTAAGGAGAGGAAGTATATGATGTGTGCATACCCTTGGGGTTGTGATTCAGCGAATGCGGTTGTAGTGTCTCCATCTTTAAATTCCCACCGAATCCTGTCCCTCGGTGCTGGGACCAGTAGCTTCCCCAGCTAACAGTCTTACCAGCACTGGAAGCAACAGGTGACCAAATACCTTGTCTTTCTCTCTGGTGCGGTTGCCTAAAGAACTAGCCCAGTGATTGAAGGATGAAAGAATCAATGTTCAAGGAGTTTAGGTTAACGCTGGATTTAGGTCAATCTAAACATTCCTTAGTCTTTCTGAGAATTTTCTTCGCTGTCTTTTAGACCAACTGACATGAGTCACAGTTTCTTTTTAAAATGTGAGTAACACACTGTGAGTAGCTCTCCTTATTTGACTTTTCTCCAGAGACAGAAACTCTTTAATCAGTGCGTCACCATCACCTGGAAACTTGTTAGAAATGCCAATTCTTGTCCCCACCCGGGCCTGCTGAATCGGACCCTGGGCGAGCAGATGCGGGCCCGGTGCCCCGCTTCCGTGGGCTGCCACCCTGTAGCCCCGCGGCTGACCTGGTTGGGGACAAGCACAGGTCCATTATTCAGATGCCCTCAACTTGGCTTTCTGTACTGTAACTCAGTGATGCAACCTTCTGTGTGACACATGTGGTGCCTCTTAAAGGATACCAAGCAGTTTCGCTCTTAGTGAGTATGGGGCTTACCGGCTACCGGGACCCAGGGCGTGGTTTGTGACCGCGCCAGCCCTCCTGTCCTGTGAAAGGGCCCTGCCTAGCGTCCCCGCTCTCCTCCCCCACCTGTGATAACAGAGTTCTCTGGATGAAGCATTCTGAGGCCTCTACCACATTTCTTCCTCCTCTCTACCTTTCCAGATAAAATGGAGTGTTTATGTGGGGTTTTTTAACGCTGTTCTCTGCTTTTGCTTGAGAAGAATTTACTAATTCTTCTGGCTTAAAAACTATTGCTGTTTCTCCTTTACATACTGACTTTGTTGAATTAGAGTGTTAAATTTCTCAGCCTTTCTTTGCTGTATTAGTATTTAGTTGACCTAATCATGGGTGGTGGTTGGGACCAGTAAACCCGGTGGGATAAATACCCAGCACGCACCCATTTTATTTCTCTGCACCCAAAACTGCATGGGGGTGGGAAGAAGAGCTGCTGCTTCCGCCCCACCCCACCCCGCTCCCCTGCCCAGGACACAGTGAGCTTCAGCATGGTGTGAGCTGCCTGTGCTTGTGTGTGAAGCTTGTTTGAATGCTGCTCAGATCTTTTTGTTCTCACTAGTGTTACCTAGCAATATTTTATACTTCGTTCCCTGAAAGCATTTTTCTGTATTTTTTTCATAAATTTGTCTATAATCATGAAGATTCCAATTTTACAGTAGGATTTCAAAGAAAGAATGATTAACTATGATTTCTGAGCTAGTGTGTTTTGTTTTTTATGGTTTTTGAGGGTTTTTTTTTATTAGGGCAGAATTGAAGCCATTCTAATAAAAATGTGTTTGGAAATAGGCAGCATTGTTGTTGAATGTAGCTCTTTTGTTACTGATTTCTGTTCTCCATCACTAATTCTTTATTCTTTTTTCTTTTTATCTTGGTCACTGTCCCACAGCTGAGGTCGTTTCTGCAGGTCAGGAAGTACAATTTGGATCTGGCGTCGTTGATACTGTACGCCTACCAGCTTAGTACAGCTCTCGCGTACCTGGAGAGCAAGCGCTTTGTGCACAGGTGAGCTCCAGGCCAGCTCTGGCCGGGCGGCAGGGGAGGCGCTTGATGTGTCCGGAGGCCCTTTGCACCACTTGACTTGGTTGTGCGTTGCGTCCTCACCGAGTGAGGGGCCGTGCGTGGCCATGCACGCACTGAACGGGCTTCCCTCACGTGGAGCTGGGAACACCTGGCGTTACTTTCAGATCCGTTACTCCTCCCACAGGCGCTGTGGATCGCCTGTTCGTGGCACTAGAGCAGTGAGCATATGGTGTCCTGGGACTTTACGGGACGCTATAGTGTCACAAGTGACAGCTGGGCATTCTTCAAAATTCCTGACTGTAACTTGGGTCTCTAGTTTGAATACCAGTGAAAACCCTTACAGTCTGCTTGCCTGGTATCATGTCAGGGTAGTTATTCCGCGTTAAAACAAACTGCATCTGCAGACGCATTGACAAGTGTTCAGAAGGTGATGTCGCGTTAATGCTTTCTTTGGAACCACAGGGCAGTGAACGAGGCTGACATCACTATTCTGTCACTGATGCTGTTGGTGATACGGTCGCACGAAAAGTGATGAGTGGCTTCCTTATTTGATCACATTTTGCCATATTCCAAATACTGATTATCATATTAATAAATAAGTATTTACCAAAAGGAATATGTTTGCAGTAAAATAATAAATGTATCCCCCTTTTTTGGTATATAATAAGTCTTCCTTTTGCATTTTATATAAGCTATCTTTCAAAGTAAGTATGTCTTTATATAATATAGATGAATTTGTGGTTTGTTTTCTTTGTGTTACATTTTATTGTCCCAAATTTTTCTTTATTAGGGACATTGCTGCTCGGAATGTTCTGGTGTCTTCAAATGATTGTGTAAAATTAGGAGACTTTGGATTGTCCCGATACATGGAAGACAGCACTTATTACAAAGGTAAGAAATCAGCAATAAATTAGATACAGGCTCAGGATCTTTAATGACACATCTTAAAAAGGTATGTTTTGAGGAACATGCTTCGCTGATTGTTGACAGAGGTGTAAAGTCAGTTCCATGGAGGAAGGAGCCATTTCAACACACAGTGCTGTGCTGGGGTGTTGGACCCCAGCCTGAACCTCATTCCACATTAACTCAGAATGGATCAGAGGCTCCATTATAAGATAGAAAACTTCTGGGAAAAACGTAGCAGTAAATCTTTGGGCTCTAGGGCTATGCAGAGAATCCTTAGATTTGACACTGAGAACATGATCCGTAAAAAGAAAAAAACTGATAGATTGGACTTCATCAGAATTACACATTTTTGTTCCACACAAGGACCTGTTAAAAGGATGAAAAGACAAGCTGCAGCGTGGGAGAAAGTACTTGCCAACCTCTTATCTGTCCAACAAAGAGCTGGTAGCTAGAATATAGAAGGAACACTTAAAACTCAAGAGTAAAAGTAGAGACGAAGACAGAAAATGGAAGAGAGATTTTACTGAGGAGGATATAAGGTGGCAAGTGAGCTCTGATCTATCAGGGAAACAAACGCACATTAAGACCTCCGTGTGATGTCATTGCACACCTCTCAGAGTGGGTAAAATAAAAAACAGTGGCCACGCCTAATGCTGGCCAAGATGCAGAGAAACTGAGTCACTTACACTCTGACTGAGAACGTCAGATGGGACAGCCACTCTGGAAAAGGGTTTTGTAGAGTCTTAAAAACTAAGCATGCAGCTGCCATATGCAACCCATCGGTTATACTCTTAGACGTTTCTCTGGGAGAACGGAAAATATGTTCACACACAACCTGTATTTGAATGTTCATAGCAGTTTATTTCTACAGCCAAAAACCGGAGTCCGCCCAGGTGTCCTGCAGCTGTAGGGCTGGTTAAAGCCTCCCAACAGGTGGGCCGGGAGCTTCTGCCCAGGGACAGCCCTGCCCCTGCCGTCCCTGACTGACGACTCCCTAGTCCCTCAGCCACAGACCCTGGGATCCCGTAGTGTTGGGACTGAACTCTAGCTCGTGAGATGTTTCTTTAATTTTGCCAGTCTTGGAATCAGATTACTTGGTTCTACAGGTTATTATTGAATACATGTTATTATTAATACAAGTTCACATTCCCAGTTCTTCAGCTGAGGCATGGGTTATAAATCCATATGGTGTTATTAGTACACATTCTCATGTAATGTGTACACATTCTCATGTGTACTAATAACACCATATGGATTTATAACCCACTTTTCACTCAGGGGGTTTGACTTTTTCATTTTATGCTACAGCTTGTGACTGTTCTCTTTCTGTGTGCTTTCTATAAATTACAGCCTGAAACAGTTTTAACAGTGATCCTCTGTTAAGTGAAAGGAAGATTCACTGGTTGTTGATTCATTTTGATAGTGTAATCACTCAGACATGACCAAGTCAGCTGTCCAGTGTTTTAAAATGCGTTTCATGGGGATGCCGGCATAGCTCAGCAGGTTGAGTGCTTGCCTTGCAGCTGTGGGGTCCAGGGAGTGATTCTCAGCCCTGTCCCGGGCAAAGCCACATGCTAAACTGTGGCACCTCTGGTAACCGCCAGGATGGTGGCGAAGGTTCTCGCTTCCCATGAGAGAGGCCCCCAGTTTGGTTCCGCCCCGCTCGGCCCCACATCCATCTGTGTGGAATGAAACTATGTCAAAAAGTAATGATGTACCTGCTCTGGACCCTCTCCCTTTCTCTCTGTCTCTATCTCTCACCTCTCAAAACAATGAAATAAATCTTTTTTAAAAGTACACATTTTATGTGCAGCTCGTGTCCTAACAAGTCCCAGTCCTAGTGTTCCGATAAAGAGTCCAAACACTATGGGCAGCCTGAGCC
Organism: Craseonycteris thonglongyai; assembly: GCA_004027555.1. Taxonomy (NCBI): domain Eukaryota; kingdom Metazoa; phylum Chordata; class Mammalia; order Chiroptera; family Craseonycteridae; genus Craseonycteris; species Craseonycteris thonglongyai. The sequence goes on along the minus strand of PVKE010000772.1, from coordinate 6,216 downwards.
ACCGGTCACTTAGCACTGGATCGGCAGTGGGCTCATCCACGCGTGTGTGGTCAGCTGGGGAAGGTCACTGAGTAGAGACTTCATTATTCATTAGGCTTTGGGAGAACTACTCTGAAGGTTCAGGACTGTCCAGGTCAGAGCACAGGGGAGGCATCAGAGGATGTGACCTCAGGTGTCATGAGGGTGCTGGACACTAAATGGAAAAAGTGACTGAGACGCATGTAGTTGTCTCCAGAGGCACCTCTGCATGCAGAAGGAAGTCCAGAGCCCAGGGCCCCTGCTCCAGCCCCTTGGGACCGGGCGGGCCTCCTTTCCCTGCCTTTCTGTCTCAGCTCCGCCCCAGCCCCACCTCACGGTCACGGTTCCCCTCTCCTTCCAGGGCCCTGGGCATGCACTCGGTGTCTGTTATACCCCGTAGCATGTTTGGAGAGAGACTGTTCCCGCCTTCTAGAATTAGAAGTCCCTGAGGACAGGTGCTGGCCCATCTCGTCACCCAGCAGCTGGAGGACAGCTTAGTGAGGGTGTGAGTTGTTTCCTTGGAGGCACAGGAGTTTCTAGGCCTGTAAAGAGGGACGATGCTAGGCTTTCCTAAGAAGTGTCCTTTTTCATCCCATCGCCCCTCCTGCGCCTCACGCCCTGAGGAAGGTAATGTGTCGTCTTCATTCGCCTGTTCACTAACATTGGTGACTCTCAGGATGAGTGCTCACGACGCTCTCATGGTCGTGAGGACGCGCGAGGGGCAGTGCGAGCCCCGGGCCTGGGCCAGGTGACCAGGCTTCCACCCCACCTGCCACCTTTGAGTGGAGCAACCTCAGGCAAGTCACTTAGCAGGTTTTCTGAAGAAAATAGAACCTACCGGGAGGCTTGTTTTAAGATTGGAGATCAGAACCTACGTGAGCTATGTGTGCATGTGTGTATTTCCCTGGGTGGGGTGGGGTGGGGTTCACGACGACCTCACAGAACGTAAGTGCACGAATGACTGTGTGGCCCAGCAGGCCACTCTTAAAGCCAGGGTTCTGTCCCCTGGGTTAGGACAGGACCTGCGTCAGAAACCTGGGCAGCCTGCATAACGAAACTGCAAGCTGATCCCTCCAGGTCCTGGGGGCCCGCTCCCGTCCCCAGAGAGGACACCAGTGCTGTGTGTTCCTCCCCCGGGGGACCACCTGTCCCCCCAGGTGACCTCAGAACATCAAGGGGAGGAAAAGCAGTTCTCCCAAAGAAATGGCGTGTTCAAGGGGTCAAACGAATACTAAAAATCTCAACTAGCTCTGGCTGTTAGATTCCTCACAGATAATAAAGAAAATTCACTTTCTGAAATTAATCTTCTAGCTTCCAAAGGAAAATTGCCTATTAAATGGATGGCTCCAGAGTCCATCAATTTTCGACGTTTTACCTCAGCTAGTGATGTATGGATGTTTGGTGAGTATTTTGAAGTTTTGTGTTTTTTAAATTGTCCTTCACACATTCTACAAAATAAACTGAGCATTATTTCTTTCTACAATGTTGGGTTGATCTGCCTTCCCTTACCCAACCATCTCCTTCCTTGCACTTCCTCTGTGGTTCGTCCTGCAGGTGGTCACGGAGCACGACCCACGACCGTGGGCCGGCTCTCGGGTGTGGCTTCTGTCATTCCGCTCTTCTGAGCCTCCTGCCCACACTCCTTCCTGTGGCCCTTTGCCGCCCTTCTCCAGCACAGGGAGAGAGCTTATCTCTCCTCCTTTCTCCTCTCTCTTTCTGCCACCTTGTTCATTCCTTTCATGTGAGTGACCACAGGTAGTTAACCTGTCTGCTATTCCGTGGTACCCCTCAAATCCAGGGTATCTAAAACCATACTTCATCTCTCTATTCTGGGGTCCAGCCTCTTGTCTCAGGTTTGGAAGTCTGATCCTTCGTCCTTTGTGGTTTTTACTCCTGTGCTGTCTGTTCTGTCTGGGGCTGCCTGCCCCAGCTCAGTCACTGTCCTCCTCCTGTGAGTCGTCACACCAGCTCCCAACTAGTGTGAAGTGTGGCTCTCATCCATTCCACACGACTTACAGCAACTGCTGCGTCCAGATTTTACAGGGACTCACCCTTTCCCATGTGGGTGGCTCCCTCTCCCCCGCCGGTCTTCCTAGAGTCCCCACTCCTGCCTGGAACGTCCTCTCCCCACCCCCCCTCCAGTTGAAGTTCTGTGTGACCTTCCAGACCACCTGAAATGTCCCCTCTTATGAAGCCAGATACAGAAACTCCCTTTCTGTGCGTGTCCTGTACTTTCTGTCTGTCGTAACACACAACACTCATACAGGGATCTTGTGACTAGTCCTGTATGTGTTTTCTCTGCTTGATTTTAAACTACTTCCGAGTAGTAGTATGTGTGCACCTTTTCTCTATAGATAAAGATGACCATATACATCAAGTATCTGTTCTTATGTTTCCTTCTATTTACTTGCTGTTGGTTCTATTGGCTGATTAGAGCCCTACTTGATGCTGGGTGAGGGAGGAGTTCTTCGGCAAGACAGGAAGTAGTGGGCCTGGTCAAGAAGGTTCTAGAGTCCAGCTGGCGTGGCTTCAGACCCCATGGCCTCGCTGCTGAGGTGTGTGAGCCAGAGAGCAGCTTACTTCTCCTCTCGAGGAAGCCCCATGTTTCAGAACCTCTATGGTGCATGTTTTTTCACATTTTAATGATTTTAGAATTGGGGTGTGTTGCCCATCAGTAGCATTTTACCCTTGGTGTTAGTTGGGGGCGCACTTTATGTGGCTATGTTGCCTGTGGTCATGAGGACTTCGTTTTGCTCATGTTGTGACTTTCTTGTCTGAAGGAATTAAAAGAGCTCTTTGGTAAGAAAGTACGTCTGAGACGTAACAGAGGGCTGTGTCTTCATCTGGTTGGCATTATTCCTCCCCCTGCTTGCTCATATAAAATAATGGTGTGTCTTCTCACAGCGGCGTCTTAGATTTGATAAAGAAATAGGAGGCGTGAGGATTAAGGTAACATAGACACATTCAAAGAAGAGGGCCAGAGATGTATGAAGGTCTCACAGAGGTGATGCCTGGATTGTCATCATTTCTGGTGAGAAAAACAGGACTGCGGTGTTCTTTCTGCCGTGCACTCTTTACTTTGAGGTTATTGGACTTCGGGCTGATATCCGGTCTCATTCACGTGGTCGTGAGAATAGGCCTCTCCTCCTGGGAGGCGCGGCGCGTCTGGGTACTGAAGGCGCAGGCCGAGGCCCTATCCTCCAGGCGCCGTTGGGCAGCGCTCACTTGTGATGGAGCCGGGCTGGGCTCTGCCCAGGCGGAGTCAGACTCACAGACGTACCGAAAAAGAGGCCTTCCACGAGAAAATTTAACAACCAAAGGCACGTTTGTGGCAAGTTCAGGGTGGCAGACTCTCCAGAGGGGACATGGTGCCACATGAGGACTAGACGTGACCAGGAGAACACCACCCACTGTTTGTGCTGTTCCCTTAGGTGGTTGTCATTCTCGGCTTTAGGTTTTGTTTTCTTGTATATTTTAAAGGTGATGTTCAAGTATTACATTACTCAGACAATACTGAGAAAGTGCGTGATTTCCAAGGGTAGAGTTAGAGTGGGTGCAAACAAACATTTATAGGTCGACTGTGGAGCTTGGCTGGAATGTTAGGGACTGATTAATCAGTGGACAGGCCAGAGGGGAGGGGCTTGTGCACCTCGATCAGGGACCCTAACGTAGTCTGAGCATGTGGGACCTCCATCCATGTTGGGATTCTCTTAGCCCTGCGTCAGCTGCTGCTCTCCTGAGCAGGGTGCCCTGCCCTGGGGGGAAATCCACACCTCACTCGCTTGTTTTGAACTAATTCATTAAGCCAGGAAGGGTCCTTGTAGCTGGTGGGCCGTTCTCTAATGCAGGAGTTTTAGAGAAAGAAACCTCTTAGAAAAATGTTTTTTCCTTTGATAATTGAATACTGTTCACATTGTATTGAATTGGTCTTGCAGCTCTTAACCTGTGAGTGTTAGTTGAGTGCTGTTGTATTTTGCCCACTGCCCAGGTCGCATAACTGGTACTCGTGCCAGCTGAGTGATTCCCGCTGAGTTCACTGTTGTGTTCACTTCACAGGTGTGTGTATGTGGGAGATACTCATGCATGGTGTGAAGCCTTTTCAAGGAGTGAAGAACAATGATGTGATCGGTCGCATTGAGAATGGGGAAAGATTGCCAATGCCTCCAAATTGCCCTCCCACCCTCTACAGCCTTATGACGAAATGCTGGGCCTATGACCCCAGCAGGCGGCCCCGGTTCACTGAGCTCAAAGCTCAGCTCAGGTAGGAGTGGGGGGAGCGAAGCTGGGCCTGGGCACGCCGTGCCGCTTCTCCCCGCGGTGACGGCGTTGCAGGGGCGCGTTACTAGTACATCTAAGGCCAGCCTAGCTCCTGGGCCAACAAGATTGTTTTTATATCGGTTTGCATTGATTTATACCTTGCTAGACTCTGAGTTGATTGTATCTTAAAATTTTAATAAACATCAAACTGTCATTAGCTCCCTGTCCCCTAACTTCTAACTGACTTATCACGGCCTGCGAGATTCGTGATAATGTGGTCAGTCCCTGCTCCTGCCTCCAGTCGTCCCCCTGATCCTGCGCCCCCGCCAGACCTGCCTGCTCCTGACGGTCCCAGCACAGCTCAGCCTTTTCACAGGCTGTTTCTCTCTCAGACATGCTTTTCCCACCTCCAGCACCTGACGAACCCCTTTCTGTCTTTAGCTCAGATGTTACCTCCTTCAGGAAACTTCCCTGTCAGCCCTGCTACCCCCAAAGTGACAGCCACTCCTTGGGCATCTGTTCAGTACTTCTGTTATGATGGTTAAAACATCTGTATTGTCCATTCATCTGCCGTCCACGGCTCTTACTTTGCGCCTGGTGCTGGGACGCCCAAACCCCCAGTCTCTCGTTTGCTTGTCTGTGTCCCCAGCACAGCTCCTGCTCGTTCCAGCAGCCCTGGTGCGTAGAGCCAGGCACCTCCTAAGTGCTCAGTGAATGGTTGTCAGGCCTAGAGTGAGACTTACTACTTCCGTGAACAAGATATTTTCATATAGTATATATGCACAGGGAGCTGAACTGTAGAACCATCCAGCACCATGGTTCAGTGTATGCTGTGTCACCTAATTTTATACTTCCCTGATTTCGTGTGTCATTGTTTTTTTATTTGCTCTATTTTACTTTTTTTTTTTTTTTCATAAAAATTACCGAATATCAGGATCCAGAAGACCCTGAGCTCCTCTGGCCCAACCTTATTTCTCCCTAGTGCTGAGCCGAGCCTGCTGGGCGAGTTCCTTTCTGTGCAGGAGGAAGTTTCAGGAAGAATTAAGGCCGATAGGTAGGAACACGAGATTCATCCCGCCAGCAGCTGTGTGCTCGCGCCTGCTTTGTTCCAGGCTGGGTTCTGTGGACTCAGCAGTGAGCAGCACAGCCCAGCCTGTGAGGTCCAGTAGAGGAGACGGGTCAGCAAGTGGCTCCCACAGCGACAAGCATACTCGTGACGGTCCTGCCAATGGGGTCCTGCTTCCTAGGGCCGCATGGAGCAGGTCCGCTCTGCTCTCCACCTGACCGGTCTCCAGTGTTTGTAGATGGCATTCTTCAAGCTAAAGCTCGCGTTGCTTAACTCTCGTACAACTTGATTATGTATTCTGTCACTACGAGAGCTGGGTTTTGAGCATGCTTTGTTTCTTGTTTTGCTCATACATTTTTTTGTTCCTCCTTGATCTCGCCTCAACTTGACAGGTTCTGTCCTTGGAACGTCTCCCCTCTCTGATACCAGTTCCCTCTACCTGCCTGCCTGTCCTTCCCTGGTCTCACTGACCTGCTGTTCCCCGCTGTCACCTGAGCAGACCACACACTCCTCTCTGCCTCCTCCTGGGTTCTCTGGCCCTCCTGGTGGCTTTGCTTCTCACCTCTGTCTGCGCTTACATCTGTCCTGCCCTTTTCTCACAAGTCCTAAGTGGCTGCTGGACGTCTGTTTTATCCTAAAGTGAAGCTGTACGCTCTCCCTCGGGCAGCTCGTACCATCACCTTCTGGAGGTGACAGTGGTGCCTGTGTCCTCATCACCATCTTGGAATCATCGGCCAGCCCTGCCCCCACCAGCTGACTAGCCTGAGAGGCCTCACTGCCACGTCTTGAGACCCGCTCGCTCCTCCCAGCTCTTGCTGCCGACTCTCCCGTCAGTGGAAGAGTAGCTCCCTTGCTCCCAGTGCCCTTTGCTGGGT